>JABFQD010004065.1:0-12278 GCA_022817045.1 Psix sp. ZL-2020 | reverse complement strand
AATTAGCAAAACAATTTGAATTATTGGCTCTTTTCAATTGTATTACAATTACTTGTTTTTTTTTTTAAATTTATTGCAACGTGCCAAATATCACGTTACTTTAGTCAATAAATAAACAATAGTGAATAGGAATTAGAAAGAAATTCTTGTAATCGTGAAAATAATGAAGATATTTTGAATCTTACTTATACCGCTAATGTTAACTTTTACATATTCATATGAAATTAAATTTTCAATTTAATAAATGATTTGTAATTTGAAAAGTATACAAATTTATTGAATTTATTCGAACGAAGCAATGAAGTTTCTTTAAGAATTAATATTAATGTCGTGATTATATCAATTAATCTTTGTTCACAAAGTTATAATTTTCATTAAATTACCGATAATATCAGACCTAAATTTTCTTAAGTCTAAACAATTTCATTTGCTTTTTAACAGACAGATGAAATCTATTGAATTTTTATAAATTACATTGCTCGATTAAAAAAGATAAGATTAAAAAAAACTATACAGATTCTGATAGTTCACTTAAATTTCTTGTTCAGCGTAAGGAAAAAAAATTACTAACGATTAAAGTTTATAAAAATGACTGATAACCATATATTTTTTTTGATATGGAATTATAGGACATATATTGGTGAGTATGAATGAAATAAGGAAAATCATATAATAAAATTAGAACGCGACATAATTACTAAAAAATTGACGGTTTTTAAAAATCAAACAATGAGGCGATAATCACCCAACCAACAACCTGTGTTAAAAGGACAACTGAAATATTGAATACACATGTTCCTTTTAAGCCTCAAAAATTAGGAGAGAAAATTTTTAAGGGATTTGAAACACGGGACCGTCACATAGATAGGACACGCAGCCCCTCGCGTTTTCATCGTAAGTATTACAAAACGGTCTTTTGAAAGAAACGTTGAAACGTCGATTTTTTGAGGCGACCAAAACTTTAAGACATGAAATTTTTCCTCTTCAAAAGTTGGAAAACTCCATTTTTCGCGTTATTTTATTATGTATTTTTTCAATTTAGAGAATGTATGTAAAATATGGAATATTGATTTTCTTGATAAAAAATTGAAATTTTAGGAAAAATTGACATTTCTTGAGGCGAAACAATTTTCATGACACAAAAATTTCCGTTTTTCCTGTTTGAACCTCTGAAAAATCAATTTTTATATGTTATTCTATTATAATATTGTGTTCCATTCTGTGTTTTTAGCATGAACCCGTATAACGGAAAATATATTAACTTAGTTGAATATCTTAGTTTACCTTCACTATTCTCCGAGTTATTTTCTCCGTCATGTAAAAGAATAAAAACTTTCTCACTTACCTAAGAAGTTTAACAGTTTTGAGCAGTTTTCCACCAATTTTAAATGGAGTGTTTTTTGCGAAATAGGTTTTGTTATATTTGTGTTATGTTTGTTCCGAATAGTCGTCGACGTCCTTGATCGGTGGTAAGTTCTTCAGTATTACGTGTCAACAACGTTTCCGTGGCACCCAAGGAATTAGTTTTAAATATTCGATGCTTGTTAGATGGTTGAAAGTCAACGATCTCTATAGCAAAGACAATTTTTATTTTTGTTTTGCATTTCCCAGGACACATGAATTTGCTTGGAAATTTCGTGAATAAATAACGTACCCGGTGAATATCTACGTTATTCCTCTATTTGTTCGTAGTGTTGAAGAATGGTATGTAGTGAAGCAAGAAGCTCGATATAATTTACAGTGAAAAGTAAGCAAGGATAACGGCAGCGATTCATATTACGATATGGAAGAAGAAAAAAAGTGTTTCGAATATGAATGTAGTCACTACAGAAAATAAGTGTGAATATGTTGTTGAAAATTCATTTTTCATATAACCATAAAGATACGTTTCTACTTCACTGTGGACGTCATAGCGATGAGCAAGGCAAAAAATTCTACTAACAATATCAGTTGTAACAGTTGTAAAAGGAAACAAAAGTGTAACTTGTTATGAGAATTCACTTTGTTGTTGTAATTGTTTGAAATGTGATGTGACTTTTTTAAGATCGCTCTTTCGCGAGTCTTGATCAGCTAGTTGCTCCTTCAAAGAAACTACCAATGCCAGAACTCTCAAGCTGGCTCCCACCGACCCAATCAAGTCCCAGATCAATAGAGCAAATTGTAAAAAAGTGAAATTTTGCAAAAAATGGTTGGGCAAAGAGAGATTTAAACCATGGTTACGTGAACTCGCCGACGATTTATTTTCATTTTACTGTACAATTTGTAACAAATCGTTTGTTGCTGGTCTTTCAAACATTGAAAGACATAGCAATCGTTTCCACGCAGTTTTCCTTTTACCAATATCATTGCGGTATCATGTGATAATGCATTGGTTATGACCGGTCGTAACGAATCATTCTGTACTTTTTTGAAACATGGTTGTAAGGATACCACTATCTTGTCATGTCCTTATCATTTGTGTGTTTTGGTTACTAGTGCTGCATGTAAAGAAATTGCAGACAATTGCGCAGACTTACTTCGAAAGATTTCAACCTTTTTGAGCACTAGCCCGAAATGACATGCTATTTTCAAAAAAATGCAAGAATGTTTTTTTTTAAATAATTCGAGGCAAGTTTTAAAATTGGCTGAAACTCGCTGGCTGTCTCGATCTGCATGTATACAAAGAGTTTTGGAAAACTGAGAAACGTTGTTACTGTTTTTTAGAGAAATTACGGTTGATGATAACAAAAAAAAAATTTCCCAAACTCTTCTGGATATGATGCAGAAACCGGAAACAAAAACATAATTTTATTTGTTGAATTATGGTTTCAAAGAGTTTAATGACTTCAATATAAAGTTTCAAGCAATTGAAACTCGTATTCATGTTTTCAGCTGTTGTCTGCCGACTTTTGACGAGGACTATCGAGACATTTTATCAAACCAAGCATTATAAAAGATGTGATTGCAATTCGTAATTTACATTTTTCTGCGCAAAGCATTCAATTATCTCTTCATGAAGTATTGGTTGGGTCTAACTGCGAAACAGTTTTACTCGAATTAATCGAAAAAGGTGAGAATGCTGTGCATGATGCAAACCGGAAGCAATGTCTTCAGTTTTATGTTACCGCAACGAATGAAATTCGAAAGAGATTACCTTTCGATGAAATTTTTTTAAGAGAACTACTTAGTTTGCAACCAAACTTCGCTCTCTCTTCAGAAAATTGAACGAAAACTGTTAATGTTATCGAGAACATTGTAAAAAAATTGGAGGTATTGATCTTGACGCTTTGAAACAAGACTGACAATCATTGCCAAATGTATTTCCCTTGCAGAAACATCTCAGCTTTTTGCATATGACATTCGAGGACATGTGGAAAACAGTTGCTTTACAATGTGATACTGGAAACAAAGTTAAACTCCCTCAGCTACGCAGCCTAATTAACACTAGGCACTAGTTTCCAATACGTATTAACAACGGGAAGTAAAATTACATACAATTATCAAGATACTTGAAACAACTCCTTCATAATTGAATATTTATTGAAATTTATGCAAAAATATAATACGCTGCCAAAGGGTCGGAATGGAAGCTGGTGCTCGCAGATTAGTGTTTGAGTGGTAAAAATAAGCGTTTTGGCGCCATGAATTTGTCGGGCAAAGAATCGCAACGATTGGTTTATTAGGGAAAAAGTTATGGTTATTTAAATGTAGCGAAATTAGAATATTTCGCAAGAAAAGCATCAAATGCGAGCGTCGCCGAGGGTCGAAATGGGAGACTGTGCTCGCAAATTAGTGTTTAAATGTTGAAAAGAAGCGTTTTGGCGCCCTGAATCTGTTGGACAAAGAATCGCATAGATCGGTTTATTAGAAAAACAGTTATGGCCATTTGAATGTGGCGAAACTAGAATATTTGATGAAAGAGTTCTGTAAATTGCTATAATATAGCTACAATAGTAATAAAAAAATCATGCTAATGAAAATAATTGTAAAATACTACTCATTTAAAACATCGTTACTAGTATTAGAGTTAGTTACTTTAAACTGGATCTGATAATTTTACATGACTGTTTCTTCGCCGAAAAGATGCTATTACATGGTTTCGGTTTAGTGCAAAAAAAAAACTCGAAATTACTTACTTAAAAAATTTATTTTTCTTATTTCAATTTTTAAATTATGTATATAATTTTCTAAATGTAATTATATATTATATAAATCAGTTTTTTTGACTCGTTCGTACTTGTCTTTCGAGGTAGTCGGACGTGTTTTGGTTCGCTTCGCTCAGAAATTTAATTTTGTTCGTAAATGTAATACATACATCGCTAAAAATAGTGTGTCTCTAGTGTATGCGATCAGACATTACGCATTATGACTGAAAATCACAACTCCACCATCATAGATGATTCCAAACTGGCTTCCATAAATGCAAAGATCGACCGCATCTTAAACCATGAGGAACGAACGGATGGAGATATGTCCATAATGAAAAAGGTAATTTCTCAAATCAGACCTATGGGAGAAGAGATCACTGCCATGAAATCACAGATATCAAACCTGCAGACTGAAATCGAAAAAATCAAACTGGAGAATAATTTATTTCTGTACAAAATGCCAGATAATGAAGAAATAAATTCATTGTTACGACCTTCAATTATAAAGACGCTTCATAATATAAACAGTAGCGTGACCGATAAAATCGTGATATCGGTATCCAGACGAGGCAAGATCATCGGAAAACGTCCCATTTTGATACGATTTACAACAAAACAAGTAAAATTGTCTACGTTTCAATTAAAATTAAGGGAGTTTGGACTCGTGATAGGAGATGATTTACCCCTGGCAGAGAGAGAGAGAGAGAACAAAGAAGAGACCTACTTCAATTTTTTTCGGCCCTGAGGGAAAAAGGACTCGTCTCGAGAATCAGAGGAGTTAAAATTCTGATCAGCAACAAATGCTACGGAATTGATTGAATCCTGATTTCGCTTAGAGGTTCTGCGCCAGTAGCCCCGCAATCTACATCTGCTACCATGCTGCCCGGTCACGTTGCGAATGCTCCGACAGAGAAGTTGAATAAACAGGGGTCCATTCTCATCCCCTCACGACTGGGGAAGGCTATTACACCAACATCCACCACCCCGGCGAAACGTAAGGCAATCGACACCGATGGAAATAATTTAAACAAGTTAATGAAATCGTCAAGACATTCAAAATCAAACTCCCAAAGAACAATCAGAATCTGTGGAGTAAAGTTGGACATCGGGAGTGTTCGGTAAACCGTCACTGACTTCGTCCACGGCGCTACAAGACAGTGTTGCCCCTCCTACTGGTACCCCTACCGGTGCTGATCGTCACTCAATAACGGTACCATCAATCAACCCCGTGTGGTGGGAGCGCATTCGATCTGCAATGCGTACGTGGCGTCCACGGACTCTACCCCGTTCATCCTGACGAGTATCTCACTACTGCAACTCTAGGGCCTTGTTTAAGATCAGATGTCCCGTCGCCCAACGAATCACCCGCTTCAGCACACTGGCTCAGCTCAACCGAATGTTCCCTGGACCATATTCTAGTCGCCGATACATTTCACTCATCTTCAAACAGGTTCACTACGATAAAGCTGATCTTCTCGATTCTCTACGGCTACAAAAATGTGTGTGACATTCTTGGCTCTGTAGGTGAAGCGGATATTTTGTGTGTTAGCGAAACTTGGCTTATAGATGATCCTTTGTTTATATATTTTCCGTTCTCGAATGTTGTAAGTAGTTCAGCGATCAAATTAAATAAACAGCAGTCCAAACGGTGGTCTTCTAATTTTTTACAATAAAAAACATTTTATCGTTGACATCATTGATCAGAAACATTATTTTATAATATGTAAAGTACAGCACAAAAGTTTAGAATTTATATTATTCTCTATTTACATTCCACCTTTTTGTGATATTTTACCTATTTTTAATGAACTAGACGAAAACCTGCGTAATACCACTTTTGAGTATCCTGATTTACCTGTATACTTGGGCGGTGACTTTAATTGCCCAATAGGTAACTTAAATACATCTTTTTCTACTTTGAAAAACTCAAATTTTTATTGCAACAGACAATCCCTCGAGAAATATATCTGACCGAAAAGTAATGCTCTTGTTTATATCTTAGAGAAACACGAAATGTTTGTCCTGAATGGAAGATCATATAATGATTCACCAGCAAATTATACATTTATTTCACATTGGGGAAAAAGCATTGTTGATCTGGTATGATGCTCACTAAATGGTTTTTACACACTGATTGATTTTAAAGTTTTACACGTTGCGACACTTTTCCCAATTACTATCACTTTAGATCTATCACCCAATTTTCATTCAGATAAAGAAATTGATATATTAAATTGGACTAAAGATTGTGCGTACGCGTTTTCAAAAACCTTATCGTACCGCCCTGAAGTTTGCGAAATATTCGACTCTGTAAATGAAATGAACGATTCCCTTGTCAATGCAATCTACAAAACGGCATAAAAACTCGACTTGTTGAAAAAACAAAATTTAGCTTATTATTTGGTGTTAGAGAAAAAAAGCCCGGGTTTGATGTTGAGTATATGAGAGCAAAACACGAGTTGAAGCGCGCCCGTACAACATGTAGATGGCAAAAATTCTCGGAGACATTCCGCACAATTTTGGTTTCGCCTAAACAAACACAGAACTAAAAAGAAACAAACCGCAACTTCCATTGATATTAACGCATGGTATACCTTTTTGCATAAGACTTTTCCACCAATCTCTAATATTCCCAGTGTCACTGAATTTTCGCCTAATTCGATCTTAGATGAATATATCTCCACAAATGAAGTAATTTTTGCCTTAGACAAATGTAAGAATAACAAGATCCCAGGCTCAGATATGATAAATAATAATTTTTACAAAAATCTACCGATGAATTGGATTTTTTTTATACAACCATTTTTCAATAAAAAATTAATGAATCCACATGAATGAAGTACTTTGACAATCTCACCTCTTTATAAAAAAGGCGATCTAGACGACCTATCTAATTATCGCTTCATTTCCCTTGTTAATTGCATTGCAAAGTTATTTACTTCCATCTTAAATGAGAGATTATTGCAATAGGTCACAATTAACAATTTAATCCCAGAATTTCAGTCAGGGTTTTGAAAAAAAAGAGGATGCATCGATAATATTTTTGCTCTAATATCTTTGATACAAATTCACACACGGGCACCCAAACACAGCATTTATGGGTTACTCGTTGATTTTCGGAAAGCCTTTAATTCGGTTAATTACACAATTTTGATTAGAAAATTAAAACAGTTAGGAGTCGGCTCCAAATTTTGCAATGTACTATCAAACTTTTTCGCAAAAGCGACTGCTTTTATTAAAGTCAATGATGAAAAGACAGATAGGGTTAGAATCACGGAAGACGTTTTACGAGGCGAAATTTTGGGCCCTCTACTTTTCGCACTTTTTTTGTTCGATCTTGAGAATTTTATTCGCAGTGAAGGATGTAAAAGCATTTCGATCGACTCCAAAAATAAAGTTTTATTGTTAGCATATGCAGACGATATTGTTCTCCTTTTGAACACACTAACCGAACTTAGTCGACTATTAAATGTGTTAGCAAAATACTGCGCTGCGAACAGATTGGAAATTAATCCATCAAAACCTCAGATTGTGCAGTTTAGAAGGGGAAAGAGAAAGAATAACCAATACGCTGTTTTTATATCTTTTAAATATGGAAACGAATTCATTTACACAGTACCTCGATACATTTATTTGGGAGTTCTGTTCTCATACAAATACACGTTTGCGGAAAATGTCAAAAAGATGGTCGACAACTCACGCGTTGCGACTTGTTATACATTGAAAGCTTTATATTCATCAAAAGCTGGATCGCTAAAAATCTCGCTGTCGTCAGACACAGGTACCGAGTAATTGAATAATTGCGCTACTAGGCGCTACTATTTACGCGTCCTTGGCGATACGGAAAGCTTGAGGAGCAAAAAGAAAGAGTTGGAAGGGAGAGAAATTTGGACAAGCGGCAAGAGCATGAGACACTCTTCCTCGAGCCTCCGAATAAGACGCAAGGAAATCTACTTAATTATCGTGAGGTCATGAATGAAAATTTGGAGTATCCGAGGAGTAAAGCCACTTCACATGAAATTCTTAATCCTGAGGTACGATTTCCGATTTATCTTTCTGTAGTTTTGTTGTAGAATTTGATGACAAAGCTTTTATCAGAGATTTCAATGACTTGGAATTAATATCTGGTTTCACAGTAAATATAATTTAATTATAAATGATATTATATAAGGACTCTAAGTCCATGTTTATATTAAAAATTTATTTTGTATTTGTATTCTCTTTAATTAATAATAATGACTCCTATTAAAGTAAATTTTGTATAGTGTATTTTTATTTGTCTGTTTTATTGTCATTACCCCACGACGAAAGCGATTAGGAGGATCATTTCTATCGTCGAGATTAGCTAAATGAATAGTGAGGAAATGTGAGTGAAAGCATATGATGAACATGCTTTCACAGCATAAAAGATTCCTCTGTGGTGTCTAATTCCGCTTCTTGGCACTCTGCCGCACAAGAAATTCCGTTTTTCTGTGCTAGTTAGTGCTGACCTCGATCCGAGAAATCGGAAATAATTTTTGTAATTAAAAATGTTGATTTAAAATTTGAATAAACTGTAAATAATAACAAAATGCCGCGTTTTTCGGATTAATGATTAAATTTATTTTGAGTTGAAATTTTACAGTCAAATCAGCGAATTTAATACCGATAAAGTTTAGGTAAATTTCTGTTGGTCGAAATGAAACCATTTGTAGGTGACGCTGGCGGCGTATCCAGCTGAAAATGACGAGATACGAACGGATTTGTTTTGAAGATTGATTGGACCCGTAGAACCCGTGTGCGTGACTCGCTCGAAGGCGATCCGTAAAAAACCGTGCAGACCTGTGCAGACCCGTGCAAACCTGTGCAAATCCGTGCAAACCCGTGCAAATCCATGCAAACCCGTGGAATTCCTCGCAAATCCGTGCAAATTAAATGCTAGTCTGTGAGAACCCGTACAAACGATGACAGCTGATGCGTTTTCAGCTACCTTCGGATATTATTTTGTGAAGTTGATAAGGCGAATTTACGTTCTGTTTTCGGAAATTATGATCAGAATTCCGTGTTGCAAAAGGACGATGTTTTGTTTTCTTTAACATGCCGGCTCCATTATCGACTTGCGCGTATGGTCGAACGCCGGCCCAAGTACAGAACACTGGAAAATGTTCCTGCTTGCTTGCTGCTTGGTTTTCCTGATTGCTTCGTGTGTAGTAGTGCCTGTCAACCGTCTCTGGTAGCAAGTCCCAGCAACAGTACTGAACCTTTGTTTTAATTTGCAGATGGCGTGACGAGTCAGTGGACTCGGAGCTGCGCCAGCCGAAGTAAAACCGTGGCGTTGAATACTTTAATTATTAAATAAATATATGTTTTCTTGAGAAATAATGGAATGTTCCTTTATTTGATTCGCCAACTTTACCCCATGCCCTACCGACTGAGCCGGTATCCGAACCCAAACCCGTTCCTTTAGTCGTTTCGGGGAAAACGACCTGGCGCTCAACCCCGCAACCCAGTAACCGGTGCCCGTGCGACCCGTGTCCGTCCGGGTGGTTGCGCGCCGCGTTCTAGTATATATGTCAGTATTTCAAAAAATATATCAAGCGGCGGAATGAAACTCTAATTTGAAAATGATTATGTATTATACCGATAATTTGAATATTAACGATTAAATTATTTTAGTGTATTTTCAATGAATTTAGAAAATATGATCAAATATATGTTATTAAAATATTGATATTTTATAAGAATCAACCAAATAAGTATAAATGTTTGAGATCTTGTGTAACCGAAGGACTCTGCATTAATTAAGTGGTTTGTCAAGTTACTTACATTTGTCACCTGAGGAAGAAGGAATTGGATAATTTGATCAAACGATATACGATTTGAGTTTTTATTCTTATTTTGAAATTTGCTAAAATTATTCGAATTATTTCAATGTTATTTCCCTTATTTGTATTCTAGCTATTTATCGTATTAGATAATAAATCAGTACTGGGCCGGATTTTCCCGAAAAATTATTAACAGATCTGTCCTCGATAATCGATTCATATTATGTAGCGTCTATTTCTTCCGTCTAAACTTGTTTTGCTATTGTTATCTGAAAAGTATAACGTCCTGTAATATCTTTTACTAGATTCATCAGTGATTTTACTGCTCAATGGTCGACGTCCAAGTTATTAAAATTGTAATAAATTAAAATTATATTGATTATATGAAACTTTGTATCAAATTCCTTAACTGTATGTCAAAGGTAGCAGCTCAAGCGTGACAAATGTAGATAACGCCCCAATTTCAAACATTGTTTTAATTTATTGTATTCATTTATTTTATATTATTGGATCGAGAATTGATAAGTTATACTGTACAAATACATTTTTTGTAAAATCTTACAAAAAATTGGGTACTTAAATGGAATTTTTACCGCGTTATGAAATAATCCCTGGTTATCGTGAAAAAACGGTAATTTTTGTCTGTATTTTTCTCTCAATTTAATAACAGCATTCTATTTTTTCATAATAATTATTTTTTCATAAAATTCTGCAAGAGTTTTATTTAGGTAAATTTCCTCTCTTCAACTCACTCCCGAGTTGCGCAAACTGTCAAAATCAGTGTCAATTTAACCTTCCCAGTGGCGGAGGCATATTTCTCGCTGTCCTCAAAATCATAGCTGATCGCTCAAAGCGAACTTTATCAACTACTTGAATCATTTTGAGCGTTTATGATGTTTGTACATTGGGTTCTTTGGGATAGGCTTTTCTGGTCTTTACTTTATATAGTTTTTTTCTCCACTTTTTTGGCTACTTTCTCCTACACTTTCATCAAGGCCTTCGATTGTTTGGTTTACGTAGAAATCTCCGGCTTACCCAGCACCACCGAGTTCTCGTAGCCGGTGTTCCTAACATTTCTATTTAATGAGAAAAGCGTTTATAATTTTATATTTCAGATATTACATTTATATATTAACTTTGTTACGTGATATATAAAGTTTTAAGAATCTCCTTGGTTCATAAAATTTGCTTGCTGAATTAACGGAGTAGTTGTACTCGATCGCATATAACAGTTAAAAATTTAAAATTATAACTTAAATTTAATTTTCGCACGAGTCGTGTAGTTTGTTTTCATTTAGCTGTCTTAGTTTGTCGCACTAGTCGAAAATCGGTGCTTCTCGAGTGTGTATACTTAATTAAAACAACAATATAATTTTTGAACATTTCTTAAATTTTATCTTTAATTTTTGTTATCAGTGATTCTAATTTATAAATTTTAAGTTCCATTATATTTTGACGGTTGTTTTCATCTTTGTCATTTAGGTCAAATTAAATCAAGATCGTTTTTTTATTATTTTATTTGCGTCATTTTTTGCGTTGGTCGGCCACCAACTTGGTAGCGGAATTTGGTGATTTCGCTAAATTAAATAAATCTAGAATTAGCCCTTGACATTGGACATTCTTTGTGAGAATTGCTAGTTGGAATTATTATTTCTTAAAAAACTAATTTTATAATTGTGTCTCACAGTTTTATTTTCTACGATCATCTACTTATCGCTTTTTTTATATTAATAATAATTTTAACATCATTTGAAAATTTTTCATATAAAAGTTAAAATACTTGTTCAACACAAAATACATTATGTAAATATATTAAATAAAGATCAATTGTATATTGATATATTGATTTGATTTTCATTATGTTTATTTAAGTATCGATCACATGATTTAAACGAATTTATATCAGTCTTTATTCATTATATAGAGCATGCTTATATTGGTACTATTATAATCATAGTTTGTAATAGTAACAAAATTTTTAATACCAAATTTTATGATTAAATTTATTACATTTATTTTTAAACTAAGGAAGATTTTTATACCGTTGAGAAACTTTCTAAAGATATGACAAAGAATTTAGCTGCAAGTATTGTACAGGGTTTTTGTGATCTCATTATAGAGATATGTAAAGTTTTACACAGTGCTTTTTCCATTTTGATCCAGCAACATTTATAGATCGAAATCTGAAGATTTTGACTCTGTAAAAAAATTAAGATTTGTATATATTTGATAATTTTATCAATAGTATGTTAAAATTTATTATAACATGTTCAACATATAAAATATATATATATATATATATATATTCAAATATACTTATGAGTAATTGTTTATAGTATAAAATGAT
>JABFQD010004064.1:0-12278 GCA_022817045.1 Psix sp. ZL-2020 | reverse complement strand
TTGTCTAGTTTTAAACAACGTATTTATCATTTGTAAATATCGTTAATTTTGTTGATTTAAAAATGCAGCTATTAGTTTCAATTAAATATCAAATATTTCATTTTTGTTACATTTTATTTTCATTTTCGAATGCTAATTTACTTAAAAAACTATTCATTAATCTGGTGCATTGAACTATCTAAGTATAAGATATATAATGCAATTGTGCAATGTAAAAATCACGTCAAATAAAACTGCAAAATATTTCCAGATTTATAATCTACGTCATCTGGTTCTACGACGAAAAAAATTATGCATTTTCGTGACTAAATTTACATTTAAATTTAAATTATAATCGATTTCGATTTGAACCTATCTAAATTCAAGAAAGGTAATTGTAGATTGTAAACTAATTGAAAATACACTTGTGTTCTTTTTTCACACCATCTTGGTGTATAATTTTTCAAATGATAACTAACGAACGTTTCAAAGTTATATAATTGACACAGATACTTTTCATTCAATGAAGGAATTCGCTTCATTCGCTTTAATCTTGAGATTGGATCGCGTCTTGTATGTGTCAAAATAAAGCCAACCCTATATTTATCTCGATCATTAAGTATTCAATGATCACATATACAGTTGCAATTTTTATTTCTCTCATTTCATGTTTCTTGTTCTTTTTGTCGAAAAAAGACTTTGCGAATCGTAAGTAGTTCGGTTTGCGTAACGCTAACGCCGATATTTCGTGTAAGAAGTCATTAATGCGTTCGTTACATGACATATTACATCATGCATTGTGTAATGTGATATGTACAATGTACCAAGTGTTATTTATCATGCATTACACGAAAAGGCGGGCATCTCTTTGGGTACTTGAAATCATAATTTATATCTTATTTGTCGCGAAAACAACAAATAGAACAATAGACGGCTAATGATACAGTGCTTTTGCGGAATAGAAAGTACTCGTTGCGCCTTTGACATACAAGTTAAATGCATCTATTTGGCGTTTACGAGCCGAGCTCGAAAAATACGTCAATTGTTCCTCCCGGAGCCTGACGTATTATTAAGATAATTGCTTCAATGCAGTCACCTCGCCAGCTAATTTTTATTTCATGTTTACATTGGTTCATTTCAACCAAGACTTGCAGCGTCATTTAAAAGCACTGTCTTTTTGTAATTGTCAAAGAAAATAACAAAACAATCATTTGGAAAATAAAGAATATCAAATTCAATTATCAAGTAGCTTCGCTTCAGAAGAGTCTTTTACTCAATGTAAAAGTTATGAATTCAAAGTTGAGACAAAGTGGTCGGTTGTAAATTTACAAGTTGAAAATAATATGAATATTAAAGTTGCAAAGCGAACATTCGTACTCGCGCTCTCGATTGTTTATGTGAAAAGTCGCTTAATTTATTCACTTGTTTACACTCAGAGTTATCGCACTTTCACGAGTTTGCGCTCGGCCGGATGTGACATTAAAAGCACTGCAGAGCGCGAACGAGACGGTCCAAGTGTCTCAGAATCCAGCCCGAAATCGACGACTCGTGTGTGAAACGGCCTCAAAGCCGTCCTTGCTCGGGTTATGAATGGATCCCGTGCACACGTGTGCGCGCCTGTGTGTGTGTGTGTGTGTGCTGGTACGTGTCACGTGATATTTTGTGACTGCACACAGGCAAAGAGTGCAACTTTTGAGGGAGACACGCACGCGCGATGCTATCGCCATCTGCGAAAATAGCGCGAAAAAGTGGAATCATGTAGAATCGTCCTTGCGCAGGAAGCAACCCACGCCCCGAATGAGAATGCGTGAGCGGCTATAAAGAGCATGCAGTGATCCCGTTAGGAATATGCAAAACAGACTACGACATTGCCAAAAGTTGTAAACACGCTGTCATTGGCGGATCCAAGTCGGTCAGCCTGCAACGCTGCCGTTAATTAACTCGACGTGTTTCTTTTCTCTTTCCGTCTGCAAGAGCAGCCCTTCTCACGAAGCGCACAAGACCAAACGATAATTAAGATATTCATATTTGCAGTCATTACTTCTGTAGGCGTTTCCGCGCACGAAATCACTCGAACGCTCCACGAGGCAATCGCAGGAAGAGACGTTCGACTTATTTATTTCCATCCTCCGTGTTTAATTATTTATTTTGACTTTTCAACAGAGAAATGAGTTGAGCAATTGGCTGGCTGCTTGGAAAACTACTGTTCACGCATTGTTACTTGGCTAATTAATTTCACTACAAAGGACTCGAACGCTTTCAACCAGCTCGCTCGGGATCGTTATTATTGGATCCACAACTCGGCTCATCAGTTGGATTTTCTTCATTTGCATACGCTACCGATGTTGCTTCAGTTTTTGCACTACAGCGCCCTCCTTTTTAGGGCACTCACGGGACTCTACTTTTGTATGCATAGCGCATCTTTTTCCCCCGTTCTCCTGACTCGTAACTTATACTGCCATATAATACGAGTTCTCCTTGAAACAGCTTATCTTCTCGTCGCATACTCGCGCGCACCGGAAGGAAGTTGATAACATCTCGGGCAAGTAAGTATGGAGATCACGGCTATTGCCGGGATTTAGCCGTTCCTCGAATATCCATAAAACTGTCTGATGTCCGCCAAAACACTTATTCCTTTTATCATAATTGTCGCTGCGTTTGGTGATCAAACGTTCCAATAACGAGCGGAAGCCATTTTTTCATGTAAACTAATCACGGTGTCTGTGTTTACGCAATTTCCCATCGTTTCAGTTTCAATGGTATTTTTATAAATGAGTCCCTCATTTCTCTTTTAATCAGACAATAAAATATCTTTTTGATTCATTTTATTTGTTTGTCACGAACTGACCTTGGTATTTGTATTTCATACACTGTTCATTGTTTCATTTCGATTGACAATTTTGTTAGTCATTGGTTTCTCTGATACTGATGTTATTGAAATTGATTTTCAGCGGTCAACAAATAATCAAACGTGTGAGTGAAGATAGGACAAAAGTGATTTCATACAATCATCTGCAGGAATGCAAGCTGATATTTGAACGCGAAGAGCCGGGAGATTCGCTGAAGTAACGAAACGGAAAATAGTACAGTAGCCGTTCGCTAATATCGCATATGATTGGCTGTTAGTTAATTAGCGCGGATTATAATAATCTGGAAAATAACTGTTGGCCGCGTGGAATAATATTGTTTAAATAATATCATCGCTGGAATCAAAGGCGCGATGATTCAGCGAATCAGCGAGTGTGCTAAATGAAAAGCCAGTGACGCGCGGTGATGAGTTATTTTGCTTTCATGAGGTAATTAAAAAGTAATTAATATTTCCTGTTTTTGCTGACGCGTATCAGATATCAATGGATTGTTCGTGCGGCTAACTGCAGCTTCTGTACCATGATCTTTTCACATCATTATGGCGCCGCTGATTATTAATAATCAGTCTTGCTCAATGACTATGCATACGAGGCTTGTTCTCATTCCTTATAAATACGCACATAAACATCGCGATACCTTAATTGCCATTCTCCGTTTGTTCTTATCCTCTTTGCTCTCGTCCCTCCCCGCCCCTTTGGCTGCCTTCATATGGGACTAAATCATTTTACATACAATTCAAAGCGCCGTACATTTACGGCGCACCATATGTAGCTTGATTACAACGTAGCGGATTTGTTTAAAGTACATACCATTGTGCTCTCATAGATGGCGCTACGTAGGAGGCGCATTTAGGTTTAGTGCTCTCGGTCATAAATCCTACTCAATTTTTCATCCTTTTATTAGCCTTTCTCCTTTTGTTACAGAACTCTTTGAAACCTCTATCCCGAGTTGACTCCAAAATCTATATCTTCTGCAATCGCATTGCTATGTGTACGTTGCGTGTCTCGCTGCAAGCGCATTTATTCATTGTCGGTCGAAGAAAAGGCGAGATCACGCGAGGGAGAGGCACCGCGCGACAACGCCAGAGACGCCGCAGAATCGAGCCGAGGTGAGAAGAGAAAGAACGGGACAAAAGGAGGGCGCGCTCGTAAAACGCACCGCTAATTTCCGGCCAACTGTCTCTCCGGCTTTCCTGTCTTCTTTTCGCGCCGCTGCCATCGCACTCTCCCAATTTGACCTCAAACTCGGCAACTGTTCTTTGCGTTTGAAACGCGAGACGCGCTTTTCCGTTGATCAATTCCACGTGCGTCAAATCGCACAGCAGAATAATTATGGCGCTGCATATTTATCACCTTGACTGCACTCTCTTGGAGCTTCCATGTAATGTGTTACCATAAATTGCCACGTGGCTGTCGGTCTATCAAAACAGTTACGTCACAATTTACATAATCATGAAACTGAAACTTTTTATCAGAGGTGAGAAAAAGCGGGATTAAAAATAGAAGATTAGGTGGTGGTGGTTGAATCCTGATACGCGGGGCTCAAATGAACGATTACTGGAAACTTGCGAATACTCGCACAAACTAAGACAGATACGTAACGTTGGATGCAATCGCGTCTGTTACAGCGTCACGATGTTGTTGACACATACTTTCCACTCGGCGTTATTTCGAGCGATT
The DNA here is from genome assembly GCA_022817045.1 of Psix sp. ZL-2020. NCBI lineage: Eukaryota > Metazoa > Arthropoda > Insecta > Hymenoptera > Scelionidae > Psix > Psix sp. ZL-2020. The sequence goes on along the minus strand of JABFQD010004064.1, from coordinate 7,752 downwards.
CGGAGGATGTGACATTTGTCTAACATCCAATATTAGTTGTATAACGAACAAAAAGTTGAAGCCGAGCCAACAGTAACGACCGCGCATTGACGTCATATCAATGGACGCTTTTTATAATCTTTTTTATTCGTCGACTGCGCTCATTCATTGCGACAAAAAGCGTTCATTAATGAACCCACGAATGCGATGGCCCGACTTTCTACCGCCAATAAATAACACATCTGTCGAGGCTGCCAAATCAGCGCGGCGGCGGCGGCGGCGGCGACCACTTTTCCACTCGCCTGAAATTGTTTTTGCGCGCTCGTTGCGTCAAAGTCAACAACTCTCGCCATTCAAAAATAAAGATCACATGCACGCAGATAAGGTGATAGTACAAACAGTATGTACGTCGTGTGATTAGCGCGAAAAGGAAAAACGCTCAAGCTCATTATCAGTCGTCATTGACTTTACATCTTTCATTCATGCAGCCGGATAATTAATATTTATGAAGACGTGGAGATGAGATATCTTCATAAATATTCATGTCTGCGCGAACCTCCTTAAACGTGATCCCCCATCTTTCTGTTTCGTAAACACTCGTCATGCAAATGTCTTTTTCAAAGTCTACTGGCTGCGTCGCTAATTGTTTGTTTTTTCAATTCGTCGGCTTCCTTTTTTTCAGTTATTTGCTCAGTGGCGTAATGATCGGCGCCGTCAGCATTCGCCAGAGATAAGTGGCGCCAAAAAGCAACGCCATTGGAATTCATAGGTAAATATCGATTCGCAAGGACGCCACGCACATTCGGACTTTATGCCACTTTCCACCTCATTGCCACCTGTGATAACTCCTCATCTAACTCGTCGACCTCTTCGGATCATATTTGGACGATGATCTTGGATTTAAAGGAGATACTCGCATACTTATAACGTCCCATGGAAGCGAACAGTCGTTTTGAATGCAGGCCAAGCATTGTTCGCCAGCGACGTCCTATCACAATTGCTTTTAATGGGCCTGCTTTTCGTTTGGGATACCAAAAAAGGTTGTCCAAGGCTCGCTCCGCTTGACACGCACGCGTGCTTCCTCGGCTCTGATTCCTCCGGTTCGTCGCGATCTGTCGCCCACGTGGGAACCCATTCAAATATTTCCACGCACTTGATTCGTCCTTTGGCAACGCTCTGTCTCTTGTGGCGCAGCTATGCAGAGCAATCATACCTCAGCCAATAACGAATCAGAACTGTTTGTGGTCCCGTGGGACGCGAAGAATTTTGCGTGGGTAAACACTCGAGACCGTCTCGCCCTTGTTTCCAAAGTCTCAATTTGACGTGGCGACCTTTTCGGTTGGAACATCGTGGCGCCATCTCAGACTGGCCATAGGTAGTAGGAGCTGCAGTTTGTCTAATTAAAACAAATCGAAAATTGTTGAATAAGGACAATCTTTATCTCACTTGCGTGAACTTTGAATATCATGTAAATATCGTCATGGCAAGAAAATTGTACAACTTTTTGAGGTTATGTAAATATGGTTATTTTATGGATTGTTGAATTGAACAATTTGATTGGCTTGTTTAAACAGTTTTTCAGGCACAAATGCGGACAAGAGATTGATCGTGCTTCTGCGGAAAGTTCTGGTGATTTGGCTCAACGAATACAACGCCAATTTGACGGGAGCAGCGATTGGAGGGCTAAGGCACGACTTGCGCGATGGCCAAAGGGGCATCGCCTACACTCTGGCGGGACGTGCGTGGGACTCGAAAATTTGCTGTGTCGTGTCGCGAATGCAAACGACCAAACAGAGATGAAAAACGAACGACTCAAACATCGAGCGTTTTCCATATTGCTCCAACCGTACGTTCGATTATTCCAAATCATTCAGCGCTGATGTCTTGATCGTGAGCAAGTGTTTGCACAAGATGAACACAATTTATGGACATTCAACGACTGCGAGCAATGAGCATAAAAATGAAATGAACAAATCACACACTTGGACAGGACTTGAATAATTGCAGTACTCGTGTGCGGCGAACATGTGAAATGGAATAAAAAAGAAAGGTGTCTAGGAGCTAGCAACTTCCGGTATTAACGTATTAGGTTGTCGCGTTGCACTTTTTCAAATGCGCCGACGTAACACGAATGCATAATGCGTGCTTCAGCAGTGTGGCTTCGTGGGATAAACTTCACTTTTATATTTCAATTTTGCATTACAAAAATGCCTGCAAAGTTACGACGAAGAAGTCGAATTTGCATCGATGAATATACATCGGCCGACTGAATCGTAAAGTCTTGAATTTAAGACTCGCAGAAGGTTGCCTCGGAACTTATACTCGAGCTTCTATTTAGATAAACTTGGGATAAAGATTGTGCAATATCTGCAGTGAGAATTGAATGCGTTATTATTTATCGGCAGTGTTTGTTCGAGGCGGCGTTAATTGAGGATCGGAGCACGTTGGATTTTGTTGGCGCGCTAGTTTGAACGGAGGCAGCGCTGTCTTTTCCGCTCTGTTTGTTTGCAACAACGTTAACTTGCAAGACAGCAGGGGCAGCACCAGTCAACCGGAAGCCAACCGCCGGAACTCTCACATACCTCGAGACCACCGCCTCGATTCAATTGTATTCAGGAATTGTCCGAATAAGTCATTAGCCACATTCTTGGGTTTCGTTCGCACTTTTTATCCGCGCGGAATTCCATCGTGATTCATTAAGCCGCGGAAATTCAAAATTTGTACGCACTTGGCTCGAGGAAATGAGACATTACGAGCCCATTTTGGTCGTACCTAATTACAGTCATTTCTGCACCAAATCGTGTTCAACGACTTTCATCCTGTCGCTGCGAACAGTCGATCGATCAGACATTCATTTGTGTCAACCGCACAAACGATCGGTTCAGCTGATTCGCAGGAATTCATTGTGCACAAAATGTAATCATTTAGGTTTACGCGCGTTCCAAGAGCCGCGCTGAATCATCGTCATTTTTCATTTACGGTTGAGCCCTTGATAAAACATAAGTTTATTAAAGCATGTAAAGACGCGCTTCTGAGTAATAATTAAAAGCATCCATTGTTAACGATTATCAAGAATATCTCGCAGCCTAAACCCACAACGCCGCGTATGTTTGATCCCAGCATTGGCGAGTTACACTGCCAGGCGCACTTTTATTGATACATCAGAGTGATTTGAAATCAAGAGATAATGTTTCTCAAACTCGCGTTATTCATCGCTGATCATACGTCGAATATTTTGCCGCTTAGTTGCAGATGCTGACGCACCGCGCTGTGTGTTTATTGTTACAATTTTTTTCGCTCGACGTGGCTCTTTGTTTTAACTTGTAAGTCACCTTCGCTCTTCCATTCTAAGCGGCCAACGAAATCAAAATAAATAACGCAGAAAAACATGAATCAGTTGAGTTGTTGTTTCCTCTGAGATCAGCAATTAATTACTTACATCGACGTTATTTTTCGACCGAGAGCACTGTCGATTGGAGAATAAGCTCGGTATTAACGGCGCTCCAAAAAGTCATGCACGACAGCAAGAATTCACCAAGCAGTTTCCGGTTGCGCATCGCTCGTCTCTTTATTTCACTCACTTTGCATTCACAACGCTCGCACAAAATATTGCCGATCTCGCGAATTCCGGACCGAACTCCGCAGTCATTTCTCATGCTTTTTTTCATCATCATTATTATTATTCACTTGTAGAAAGAGTCAAATCATTTTCGTCCTTTTCCGCTAAACGTCGGCTCAAAGGTCTGCCTTGTCTGCTTGTTCGTGAAATCACGATGGAAATATCGCATGCATCTATAAATTACGATGATTCCTCCTTGATAACTTCGCGGAAAATTGGTTTCACGTAAATCCGTTTTCATTTGCAATTGTGCTCCGTCAGCTTTCCGCCTCGAAAGACCGTAACTCGTGAGATGCGCGGTCTTTTTGAAAAGAAGACAAAAAACAATGCTCCTCGGATGAATATCAAATTGGCCATTTGGAAAAAATGTCTTGCTTCATGACAACTCTATGGAGACTATTCAAGAGTTGAATAGTCTAGATCGATTTAATAATAGACTCCATTGTAATTAGTATTCCACGATGACCAAGTCGCACGTGGAATTCGAGACAGAAATCCATGGTTAACGCTCCGGCATTGACATTAATTAGCAATTCTCGCCAGGTGTTTTCCTGTCCTCGTCCTGTTTTGGCAGCGCCCGTTTATTCTATTTTATTTCGCCTCCCCCTGGAAGTTGGATTTCTCTCGGAGCAGTGTAAACTTAATTGAATTCTCACAACTTGGTTGGCTCTTTGAGAATGTGCAAAGACCATTTCGTTAATTTGGCAAATTTGTCGGACTCGGTTGATTAATTAATGACGCAATTATACAATTAAGTTGGTAGTGAAAAAAATAACGACCAAGTCGGGCGAATAGTTATTTCTAGCAGGCACGATAATTTGGAGGGGTTTAATCAGTTTGTGCTCACTGGTAGCAGGAAAAGATAGCCTGCTTCCTCGCATTGTCTTTGCCAAAGAACCATTTTAAAGACATGAGAGCGGATGCAAGCTGTACGCTCCATCAGCTGTCATGCCGTTGTTTTCAACCAAAGTGATAATAACAATAACAACAAATATGATCCAAACGAAACAAAAATGATCTTTGGCAGAGTATGGTTTCTCGTTGGATCGTCTGCTGATAAGAGAGTTGATGATCAATTTATATATTTACAACCGTCGTTTGGTTTATTATTATATGACATAAATGATGATATACGTTTTGATTGAATAATATATGATAAGGTATTGTAATTTATGTTCATGCTTAATCATAAATGATTCTGTATGATAATATGTGTTCAAGTATGATAATAGGTTATCAGACATGTAATCTCTTTGCATCAGTTACTTGAACAATTTTATTAACGCTTCTTTTTTCATTTCTAAGTATGTGCCGAAGCATAATTAAATAACCATTAGGAAAACACCTTTACAGAACCATGAACGACTGCAGTTACCAGCTGTAAAAAATAATCAGCTCGCCTGAAAGCGCGCTTTTCAACATTTCCCGCGATTTGATTTTTCTCCTCTTCATTATCCTCGAGTTACTTTCAGTGCTCGAGTAAAAAGGTGCATTTTGCAAATATCTTTTCATGCTCTCATTTATTTCTTTGAAGCTAACGAATGTTGTTATATTTGTAGATGGACTTTGGGTGTGACGTTTCGACATCATCTTCGGATCGTGAACATTTATATTATTTACGGCTCGATTCACTGCGAAATGATGAATCTGGAAATGACGGCTATCTATGCTTGTCTGGCCTTCCCTGGCATCGTGCGATGGCGGACAATGAAATAACACAAGATAATGAAACATCGGAATTTGGAGACTCGCTCCATCTCGCTCTCTCTTCTTCCCTCGCTGCTGCTCGAACGCCTTGTTTCGCACATTTGCCCTGCAAGCGTGGGAAGTGGCAACGAGGTTTCCCAAAATAAATCTCGCATCGTCGCAATCAACGCTGAATGTTGATCGCAATCAATAAGCCAGCGATAGGAAGTGAAATGAATTAAGATTAAAAATATCGACAGCGGAATTAGCGAGCCTGCAACTGGCTTTTTCTACGTCATTCATTGCGACGGCAAACCTCTGCGACTGGTCGTGCAAAGCTACGCACAGTTGTTCATGAATGACTAAATTAGCCAGGTCATTATCTAATTAATTCGAGGCGACATTTCGAGATCCGAGGAAGATGCTGCTGTTGTAAACGTTTCGCGATATCGACCCACTCGCAACTGCGCGAATGGCTTTATCAGATTCGCACAGTTTCCTGTCACGTATTTCAGCGTACGTGCAAGGCGTTGTCTGTTCGGCTTGTTGTCACTGTGGAATATTGATCGATTCGCCATAGCCAACGTACATAACCGCTGCTATCTGAATTTGACTACTAATCAATTAATTATAACAACTTGTCGGACTGCATTTTTGGGTTTCTCAGCAAAGGCAAAAGTACAGTCGGACAACAAATATGGCAATAAGTTTGTTTGATAAGTGTAAAGAAGAAGTAAATAGCGGTTGGCAGCGCAAGTGAAGCTGTGTCCACAAGTTGGAGCGGTTAATTGAAAAGCTAGCAAATATATGAAGGGAGGAAACGAGAGAGGATGGCAGAACGTGAGTTTAGCATAAACTGGCGTTTCCTTCTCAAGGAAGCGCTGCAATTACTGCGAGAAGTTAAGAGGATCTGTGCCCTGGCTGCGTTACGTCCTTTTCTCTGTTTAGCAAATCTGCCTTTCCGGTCTTAAGCCGCGGATGTGCGTCTCCCTCTCCACTGCCCCACTTCCTTTCAAAATGCTATCTCAGACATCACAGCGAGTCAGTTGCTTTATTTATTAATGTCTTTCATGTTTCTAACTACAAAAAGAGTGTATTTACATTGCATAAATCTCGTTGTTACAAATTGTACGATAGCTCGACTAATGTGCACTTTATGGAGCTCGCGTGAAAAATAATTTGTCAGTTGTTTTGTATTCTAAATGTTAATGCTTTGCTGAAATATAAAAAAGACTTGATTATTCCATTAATTATTGTTTACTTTAATAGCAGAGCAACGAATGTTGCGGGGATTATGTAAAGTCTCGCATAACGAAGCTCGGTACGGTCATGCTCGGTTTTATTTTGTATAATTAAATGCGGCGATGAATACAGCATGCTGTTGCACAATCCGGTATAATCTAATTATGAAAATTAATTGACTTTTCTTATTTTATTATCTTACGACTAATTCCACGCTGGATGCCAATCATGACCAGTACAAATGTCTTCCTTTTTCGCACATTCATTCAGTATAACAGGCTCTGTTGCAAATTCCCCCGCGCCGCGTTACTTCTTCGACAAAAATTAATCGTTCGGACAATCTTAAATAAATAATCATCCGTTGCGAGCGCGAAATAGCCAGCGTCTTCTTCTCGCAGGAAGTGCACATTTATATAGATCGCGCGTGCGCTTGTCTTGTCAAATAAAACCACTAGACCAGGTCGACTCGTCGCAAATTTTCAATCGCAAATAACATGTTCGCGCGCGGCTGTTTGATCTCACTCGCGCTATCTTTTCGCGAGACGTTTTTTGGCGTTAGCCAACGCGACGCAAACGGACAGCGTGGGCGGCTCGACACGCTCGTCCGCTTAATAAATTCCGCTCGTTTTATTCAGAAAGTGCGTCCTTTGCTCGAATGACAAATAGACATTACAAGTTGTTGCAGTAAATAAAACCAGCCTCACAGATTTAAGAATCAACCGAGCTAAAGAGCGACAATAATTATTATCTTTTCAGCCATTTTTGCACTCCACCTCCGCGTCCTTCTTTCACATTTCTCTCTCTCTCCCTCTCTCGGCCTTTCGCCACTTTTGTCCTTTTTTATTATTATTTCTCTGCATGATGAAAGCTTATGCGTAAGACATTTTCATTGGAAAGAAGCTGTTTGCGTAGTCGCTGAAATTTAATGCAGCAGCAATAACGCTATTGGAGAAGAAAGCAAAATCAGGTTAAACAAACAGAGAGCCGGCATTTTTAATTGACTCGATTCGCTCGGTAGACTTCATTAGAAATCTCATTGTCGCGCTGACATTTAAGGTCGTATTCAATAATGGTAGACTCCCACCAGCCGAGCCCTGCGTGGTCCACCCAAAGGTCGCGGTGTATCTTTAGACTCTTGTCGTGACGTTCTCTGGAGTCGCATAAAGGCTAATAGGATAATCAAATGTTTTTTTATCATTATTAAAAGAAACAGTACAAAATTCAGC
>JABFQD010004063.1:0-12280 GCA_022817045.1 Psix sp. ZL-2020 | reverse complement strand
ATCTTACAATAGGCATATTTATTGCAATTTTGTAACATAAATAATAGTAGTGAAAACTATTATTATTCATGAATTAAAGAACGAAAAAGCGTTATCAATGAAAATGCATGAATTATTATAGGGATGTATGTAAAAATGGATGTCATTTTCTAGAAAATGAAGTTTCCAAATGAATTGTAATATAAATTTGATATAGAAACTTAATATAAATAACTTGCATAATTATTCACTTTGTAAGTGTCGTATCTTATCGAAAGTCACAGTTTTGAAACATCATTAGAACGAAACTTATTACATATATAAATTACTATCCAGTGATAATAACAAATAAAGTGACAACTTATTTTGCATTGTAAATTGTTGTTCGCAAACGTAAGAACAAGCGATAAAGATAAAACTGGAGTATACGCAAGTTTACGACTAGAAAAGTATATGCGTTCAACAACGTTGTTCTGAAACATTAATATGATCGGTGTTTTGGGACAAGCTTTAAAGTTCATTTAGTGTAATGTACGAGGAAACGTGCCCACGCATTTCCTGTTGATAAAAGGAATAACGCGAAGTGCCTTTTATCAGCACTTTGCACTCTGCTATTAAGCTGTGAGTGTCGCGAAAGGGTTAAGGTGGAATTACGCAAGATTAAATATGATGTTATAAAGTTCACGCTGACAAATGCGTAAGAATATAAAGCAAATGAACTTTTGATAAATGAGCTTGTTTCAATACCAAATTTATTAACAAAAGAAAAACAATGAGTATAAGATAATTAATTTTGAAACATAAGATTAATTAAAATCACGAAATGAAAATTTATGATTAACAAAGATAGAAGGAAGAAGCATGATATTTTATTAATAAAACTGTATAATTTATAATATGATTATCAAAATGAGATGAAGTTACATGAAATATGTTTAGTTTCTTATTTTTGTTTATGTAATTTATAAATGAAAACTATTTATAAGAGTCGAAATGATTATATTTTTATGACGAGTTAACTGGGGAATAAAAGATGGGTGGAGTATTTGACAAATCATCAAGTCGCAAATAAATAGACGAAGAAATCCGGAACGAAGGCGAGAACAAAGCGTGTGCCGACGCGCACTTAGCGCCAGAAGTCAAAAAACGGAGTCCCAGCTATCGCAGCGGGACGTAAGCCAGATCACCGGATGTCGCGCGTGTCAGAAATTATAAAAACGCTGAAGAAAAATCTAATTGTGAGAGCTATCATGATAATTTAAACTTTGAAAATATATCCGCCGAAATGTATACACTTTGATGTCATTTTTACACGACTTAAAAAATGAAATAAATTACAACATTTCAAGACTTGCCTCTACAAATTGAAACATATATAGAAACGATTCAAACATTTGTATGAATATTTTGTCCTAGCCAATAACCATACTTATTATATTTGATAAAATCGAATCAAAAATGATGTAATATTTTGATTGAAGTAAATAACAATTTGCATTTTATTTTTTCTTCACGCACAGTTGTCACTAGGAACAATTGAAAGAAATCTATAATTCTTATTGGTAGAAATATTTTCATGAAAAATCAATTTGACATAAATAATCCATAATAGTAATGGAAAAAGTGGAGATGAAAAATGGCAGGACTGCATTTTGCATGTCTTGGAAGCTAAAAAATTATTCAAACTTGTAGCAACTGGTGCTCCTACGTGCTCATCAAAGTTTCATATTATCACGCGGGGACTGGCTTCTCCGAGAAACGATACACTAAGTGGTTTCGACCATAAACTTATACAATGACGTTTGTATAGGATAATGTCGACATAAGCAGTTGCATTTATGCGAAAAATTATGCCGCTGAGACAACGTTAACATATGGGGTCTCGCATACGAGAGTCATTTTTTCAATTAAATTCCGCGAAATTGATTTTGGATATCTCGAAGTAATTCATTTACACTGTGTAAATATAAACCATAATCAGAAGTGATTAAAAATAAGAAAATTGCGTGAAATATTTGAGTTTCAATATATATCAGGACATTAAGAAATTCATCTGACGATAAAGACGGTGTAGTCCGTTCTCGTATAATGTTATAACATTATAAACGGTTATATTTGCATTCTGAAGAGCGTATATATATATATAGAAGTTTCCATAATCTAAATAGTTTCATTTAATCTTCTACGGCGTATTTAAGAGGATATTTGTTATATCTTAATCGAAACTTTCATGTCATTCAGTTGATTTTTACGATCCCATCTAAAGGAATATATTCTAGCATATTTTTCGATAAGAATATCATTGGTTTTAATAATTTCGTCTTTTAAGATAAATACAAGATTTTTGATTACACCTTTTATTTGTGATAGAATGTAGTTCAAATTAAAACAAGCAATTTGTACATTATTTGAATTTCTTATCTAACTCAAAATAATGATTGAAATAAAAAATGATTTGAACTATCGTTTCAATTTAGCTTTAATAAACAACACTTCACGATTTATATTTCCATGATTCAACGGTGATAAATGAAATATTTAAAAGGTATTTTTCAAAGCGAAACGATCGTCATTTTTAGTTATGTTGCCAAGAGAACATAGTGTGTACAGCTCGAAGCGTAGGTACAGGAATAAGGGACAAACACGAGACGAACGAAAAAAGAGTGAAAAAGAAAAGGAAAAAGAAGAGCAAAATAAAAGAGGGAACATTAAGCTCTTGGAGAGTATCGCGTTACCTATAGTGGTTATGGCGAGGGCCTCGCAAGCGCGTCTTTACTTTTTGCGTTTTATCGGCGGCCGTAAGGCCGAATAGCCAATAAAATTAAGAGATACCGACGTTCGTGACACAGTCGCGGTAAAGATCGTGCGCGATGCTCCTGCTGCCTCGTCCCCTCAAGAACAAAAGTATTTGAAACGCACCGTACAACAATCTAATATTATCACGCACCAGCGAATTTGCATGTGTTTTTCCTCCTCGCCGAATAAATATCTAGTCCTTGCTTACTCCTTTTTTCTTACATTAAATTGGAGAATGCTTAACTTTGACAGCGACACGTTTTTGTATTTAAACAGTCAATTTACATACGCGACACGCTGATAATGTTTAGTCAAATTCATTGCTTTTGTATTTATCAAACCAGAGCAATTCAACGGAAAATTTAAATACATGCAAGTTTATTTACAGCTCAAATTGTTCGAAATAAATTATTACCGAATAAATATGTTGTTGATTGCGTCAATAACTAAAAGAGACATTTTTTACGACTATAAAATGAATCTATACTACGATATATATTTGAAATTATCGTCATTCTAAAAATATAATTCTGATAGAAATGTTGATTTACAATTAATATCATAAAAACATATTAGACTTTAAATATATTACTTTGTGTTCAGTATAAATTTCTTTGTACAGAAAAAAAGAGAAATATATATTTAGACTTGCTTGTATATATACTTTACATTGCCAACTATATATTCTACATTCCGCCAATTACAATAAAACATGCTCACTGTGAAATATTTATGTATATAAATAGTTCCTTTTGTTTCGAACTGACACAATCTATCTATACCGGCGAGGCAGTTGTCCCTAGACATGCGAGATCGCCGGCGAATAAATGCCCAAGGGATCCATTGTATTGGGCCCCAAAAAGAAGTTAAGCATTCGCGTAATTTGCATACTTTTCGATCGGAAATTTCGACACGTCGTCGCTTCGATCCAATCTTTGTGCAGCCAGACGTAAAAGACCCACGACTGATCTGATAAAACGAAATTATCATTTCTTGAAGCGACCACTTTTAACTCAGTTAACTCAACAGAAATGTCTTACCGATTGCGTATTTATTACAAAAATTCCGATACTTTAGTATACAATTTCTTGAAAAACCGTATTCAAACAAAAAGCAATTGTACAATTTCATAATTGTAAACATTTCGACAAATTATGCCAATGAAATAAAATGATACAAGTTTGAAAGAAATCTAATTATTATATGTCAAAGATTTCATTTAGTTTTCTATGTGATGAAAATGATCAATTGTGACAATTAGATAATCGTCAAGGTAAAAAGTTACATCAGAAGCCGCATATCTATGTAGGGTAAAGAGTTAGTGAATCTACTGTTCGATTTGTATAGAGCCATGAAAGAGATTGTGCGCGAGAGGTATGTGGATGTGCAATAAAAATACCATGGCTTAGTATAAATATTGTTGTATTTTACAATATCCATTGACAGTCAATAAATATTTCAATCGTATTTACAAAAGCGGCAGAACTCTGTTCGACTCGAATCCATTCGATTGCGTAGATGCGACGTGCGGTACAAAAAAGCGTTTTGGCTATACTGCGTAGAATTACTAGTATACAAAAATGTGATAATAACTATATATACACAAAGTCCTTGACTTTCAATTTTTTAGTCCACAAAGTTCCGTGACCGCACTTGGGGTACCCGAAACATGCACTAACCACATTTTCACAGCCGAACCATGTCAGGTTCAAACTCTGCGAGTCCAAACACATTTGAATAAAAAAACAAAATCGAAAAACAATTCACCGAAATCAACAAACAAACAAACAAAAATTGGTCCTGGGAAGCATAGTTTGAATACAGTCCCGGTTCGAAAGGCAACTACAACTTTTCCAGGGCCCGGCTGTTAGTAAGAAGTTCCCTGGTGAGTCTCCAGACTTGCTTGGCAGCGTTCTCCAAACCACTTGGAGATTTGCCCTTGAACAGATCCAAGGTAGGTAAGAAGTAGTGAGGACATCTCCTACACTGGAGACAAGAAATGAGTTGAAGGAAAATGCCATTAATCCTGTCTGCAAGACAAGTCTCCTCCCATTCGGACTCCATCGGGTGTTTTTCGCATTCATATAACAGTAGAGTCTTCATATGATAACTGGTCACAGGATTGCCAGGAAGATCTAAGTGACGATCCCTTAGTGTCTTAAGAATGCTTAAACATCTTCTTCGACTTGCTCCCTGCAAAAGCCTATTTTCTGCATCTATGAATGAAAGAGCCCAGGCATCTCCCTCCATAGCCGACTGTTTTCCTTGGAGTCCAATGCACTCCTTGGACAACATATCAAATCCCTCAGCTTTGACCTCAGCAACAATATTGGGATGTGGCCAGGGGATATGCGGTATAGGCCAGTGAGAAGCCGATCTTGGCCAGAGTCCGGCACATTTAAACGCAGGGGTTATCTGAACGACGTATCTTTCTCGAATTCTTAATTTGACCTCAGTAGTATCAGCGATCATTTTGACAGAGTCTCGGTATGCGCATTTGTCACACGCTTGGGCTACTAAAGTCTGAAACCTAGACCTGATTTTTCTTGCGGAAAGGTATCCTGAGGCGGTTATAAATTCTACCCAGAGGGACATGGATCTCTTCCGTCCGTCGCTTAGTTTCAACACTGCACATCCCGGTAAGGTGCCATCGTCCACAAAATTCAGTACTCCCATTTGATTGAGATATATGACGATCTCGAATTCCGTCGGCGAGATCACATCTAGGCCGTCGAAGCGACCGTTATAATCAGTCAAAGAAGAGATAAACCTCGGTTCTTGCACTTCAACTTCCTTAAGAACATCTTGCACCACCCGGCAAACTTCTTGAATGGTTTTGGCAACTTGGCTTTTTCGCGTCATCACACGCTCACCAAAATACTTGTTCAACTGGTACACCATCTTCGACTGGGCACTCAGCATGTCGGGCGGAACTAACATTTTCGCGTTTCCGCCGCTTGCGGCGTCGCTTTTACCTTAAGGTTCGAAGTAAACCCCTTAAGGATCACACACTTTTCCGTCTTCGAGTCGCCATCCCGAAACACTGCGCGACACTTTAAAACGAACCGTCGCTCGGGTACCAAAGTCCTTCTTAGGCTGAAGTCGGCTGCGGACTGCGAGAGGACCGAGGCCCAGCGATCTCGATGGGGCAGAATCCCGACAAGGCCGGCGGCAAGACGCCACACCTCCGCGAATTCGACGACGCCCATATGGGAAGAACCGCGGCCAATCAAACATTAGCAGCGAATCGATCCACTTCCCACCATTCGGCGCGTGCGTGCGGTCTTTCGAGTGTGATAGCGCACCCGGACGCCCGCTCGGAATTGACTATGAATTATATAGGCTTCCTTCTGGTTTGCCATATTTACCGATAGGCTAAAATGTTATTTATTTCGACTTTTTCGAAGAATTAGCTAGATTGGCGGCTGAGGTGAGGATAGTCGTATAATTTATCGAAGTTAAGTGTTCAGTAAAGTTACATTACAACCACTGTAATGTTAAGATTTTTGGTTATGAACATTTTTTCTTGAAACCAAAAACAAACATTTATTAACTCAGGTTAACATTGTAGTGATTTTTTAGCAAATTAGCTTACTGAAAGAATTGCAATTCATATATATATTATGTTTATAACATAAATATTCATAATAAATTACAATCAAACAAAGTTATTTAAGAGATCGATTTGTTTTCCATCTATATCATTCATACGATTTATAAATCCTATATATAATTACGTTTTTTGTAGTGCAAAATCTTAAAAAAGCAAGTATATACAATGATAGCATATTCTCTTTTAATTTCATTTTTGCGGAATGCTTCAAAATAGTTTTTATTCATTTACATTAACTAATTTGCCAAAATCGTTATGCAATCTTCTATATAGATATGGAAGAAAAATATAATAATCGAACAGTTTGTTACACTGTAAATGATTATATTATATGTACAAAGTTTCTCATGAAAAAGTCACTTTCATTAATTTTTAAATACTGCAATATAATTAATTGAATATTATTACATTAAAAATAAATATAATTCTTTTCAAATAAATGCACAAATTATATAGTAACATATGACTAAAATTTTACAATAGAAAGCAACACATAATATATATATATATAATATGTATATATAAGAATAACAATTCCATTATCACATAAAAAATCAAAAAAAATGTGAAACATTACCGCAAAAAGTAACTTTTATATAATTTAGCAATTTGTTGAATTATAATCAAAATGATTATGAATGAAATTTAAGATTTATTAAGTGTCATTGTAAATACGATACGGTTTGAATTTCGTGAAGATATTGATTTCATTATAATAGAAAAGTTATGAACGATGTCAAATTAGAATAATTAAATAATTTATTTGCATTTAATACTTTTCTCAGGAGAATTTGCGAAATTGGATCTGCTGTTTTAGAAATTCAACTTAGCATATATTTTTATGATATTACATTTACTCCACATGTAAAAAGTCGTGTTCATCAGTCCATTGGCATAAATTGTTCCTTTATAAACGCAATTCAATAAATATTAACTCAAAAAATCTGAAGATAAAATAGTTTTAGTTTATAAAATAAATATATATTATTAGTGAGAGAAATAAACAAAGAAATCCAGCAAAAGTTGAAGACATATTGAATATTTAAATAACATCATTTATTTTTTTATTTACATCATTTTTCGTATACAAATACCTAAATAATCAATTACATAAATACAAATAATCAAACAATACATATAAATAACAATATCGCATCTGAACACTTAAAAAAAGCATACGTAACAGTTTGTTTAACAATTTTATGGTAAACTGTCGTCGAGATAAAAAATTCTGCAATAACCATTTTGCGATACATATATTTTCTCTTCAAAGTAAAATTGAAACTTAATAGCTATAAAGAAATGTAGACTCTACACAAACAAAATGAAATAAACAAATTTTAACGTCCAGATAATTACTCTATATTTCCAAAAAGTATCAACAGTAAAAATATTAACGATTATAATCTTCTACGGAAACCGACAGACTAATTGACAACACTTTATGTATTTTCTGTTTAATTAAGTATATATCATTGACTTAGTTTAAGAACTTCTGCACGTTAATGTTTATCTTCGAATTCAATGTAAATATCGAGAAGAAAAATTTATTGTCTCTACATTACCTTTTTTAATATTCTATAAAAATATTTAATTAATTGAATATTATACATCGAAATGTGAAAAGCATATAATAGTACAAAAAACACCGAAGAAAATGTTTGCTTAAATAGTATCAAAAATTATATTAATTTTTCATTAATGAAACTGTATTATTGAAAACATTTTCATCAGTATAAAATATATTTTCATCTATTAAATTCGATTTACATGAAAAGTCTGAAGAGACTTTGAAAAACGCATTATACATCAAAATCAAGTTTGAACTGATGCTCATAAATTTCGACCTACATAAAACTTAGTTTTAATGAGGAACAATTTCTATTCTATATTAAAGAGGATAATGATTTTTAAAAATGTTCACTTTCATTTGTAAACGTTGTTTCGGAAAGTTAAATATATCATGGAAAATGCATTAATGAAGCGTTCCTTAAAATCAAATCCTCTAGTTTGTTCATCATAGATATCAAAATTCTTCTGCTAGAAGAATCTTAAACTAAGACACATATGTGAAAAAAATCTGCTACAATTTTTCCAAAGCTCTGCTGTTAGTGAGTAGCTCTCTGGTTAGTCTCCAGCTTTGCTTTGCTGCATTCTCCAGAGCACTTGGAGATTTGCCTTTAAAGAGGTCAAGATTAGGCAGAAAGTAGTGAGGACATCTCCTGCACTGAAGACAAGAAATCAGCTGCAAGAAAATGCCATTAATTCTGTCAGCAAGGCAATTCTCCTCCCATTCGGTCTCCATCGGGTGCTTTTCGCATTCATACAGTAATAGGGTCTTCATATGATAACTAGTGACAGGATTGCCCGGAAGGTCTAGATGGCGATCTCGCAAGGTTTTCAAAATACTTAGACATCTCTTACGACATCCACTCTGAAGTAGTCTCGTTTCTGCTTCGGTAAAGGACAAAACCCAAGCATCGCCCTCCATTGCTGACTGTTTTCCCTGCAGAGCAATACTTTCTTTCGACAAAAGGTCGAAACCCTCTGTTTTAACCTCAGCGACCAGATTGGGATGAGGCCAGGGAATATGCGTTAAGGGCCAATGCGCTGCAGATCGTGGCCAAACTCCAGAACATTTGAATGCAGGCGTTATCTGAACGACGTATCTTTCGCGAATCCTTAGTTTAACTTCACTGGTGTCTGCGATCATTTTGACAGAATCTCGGTAGGCGCATTTGTCACAAGCTTGAGCTACTAAAGTCTGAAACCTAGACCTGATTTTCCTAGCTGAAAGATAACCTGATGCGGTTATGAATTCCACCCAAAGGGACATCGACCTTTTTCGTCCATCGCTAAGTTTTAGCACCGCGCAACCCGGTAAGGTTCCATCGTCTACAAAGTTGAACACACCCATTTGGTTAAGGTAGAGGACAACCTCAAACTCGCCCGGTGAGACCACCTCAAGGCCCTCGTAGCGTCCGTTACACTCTGTTAGTGAAGAGATGAATCGTGGTTCTTGCACCTCGACCTCCTTTAGGACCTCTTGCACCACCTTGCAAACCTCGCGGATGGTTCGCTGCACCTGGGCCATTCGCAGCTGCACCCGCTCATCGTGATACTTGTTCAGCTGGTAGAGCATTCGCGATTGAGCGCCCATCATATCCTGGGGCACGAGCATTGCGCGCGATCACCGCATTAGTGTCGCCGGCCGAACCCGGGCCCGGGGCTACCCGGACGCTCTGCACGCGCGACGATAACAGCCACAACCGGTGCGCCCGCCAAAGACGCCGCGCAACCCGGACCCGCCTCTCCGGCGACACGCGCGACTGCGCGTCTCGACCACGCCTCCGAACCCGCCGCCCGAACCTTCCCCTCGTTGCTCCGGGATACACTACGCTTTGTCATCCAGACGCTTTTTGCAAAATCTTTTTTCACAATGTATCGCGATTCGATGGCATTTTTTACGGGATTCACTGAAGTCCACTTTTTGTCCATTTTACTGTCGTTTTTGCAAATCTCGCGTAACTCTAAACTCCCATTTATATCAGAAATTAGTTTCTATCCTAAAATTTCTAATAGCAAATTTTCAACATAAAATTACATTCATATGTTTATACTAAAGTCATATATTTTAATAATAAATAATTTTAGCGTATATGAATTTGTATTAAAGCCAACGTCAAAATTCCGTACTTGGAAAAATATTATTATATAAGATTATTATTATAAGATATTTGGCTTGAAGGACCATCAAATCATTAATTTGTCGAAATTAAAATGCAGATATTTTTCATTCGTCAATTTTACATATCCTATCTTGTCTTTTTTAACTACAGGTTTATGATACAACTCATGGACTTTGTTGTTTTTATAAATATTCCAAAATACACCTATTTATCTATAAACTGCGCTGTCTTATCTTTACGACTTAAATTATACATCCAATTTTCACGCGCTACCTGTCTGTCAAACAGCCACTCGGTGCAATTGGGAAGCCATCCAAAGACACATTCCGATATCGAATTCATTCGCTGGGTATTCGCTGCACGATCTTCGACGACTTTGTAACTGCCAAAGCTTCATTTGAATATTCGGCATTGGCATAAGAAACAGTAGGCAGGCATTAAATTTACGTTCAACTGTCCGAGATGGCAGTTAGACGGAAGATACAACGATCAGGTCGCGAGTATATACGAGCACTTTCGTGTCGTGCTACTATTAAGTCGTGCGTTAATTGTTACTCCAACATTTCACTATACAAAGTCATTTTTTACTCATTTACATATACATTTTTTAATGTAAGCAACAAATATATTCTCATTGATTATAAATTGTCAACGCAAATGAAACTTAAGTTTACATAAAATATAATTTAATATTTAGTATTTAAGATATATTTTATTTCAAGTTTCAACGCGTATATAAAACTTTGATCAAATTTCAATAATAAAAATTCTCAGAGTGACAATTACAAATCCTAAAAAATGTTACTATAGATGAAAATGTTATGTCAACAACATTATTTGATGCTGACAAAATCTCATATTTTTTTATTCTACTACAATTTTCATAAATTAAAATGCAAATAAAATAGATTCTGTTACGAGTTAAATTGATGCGATATTTATACAATTATGATTTTTTAAACTTATTTATAATTGATTTTCTTTTTATATGTGCTATATGAAACTTTGGTCATCGTATTTTGCGCTCATTTTGATACACATTGTTTTGGTTTTCGTTGCGCGCCGATAAGCGCGATTGGTGTAGAGTGGAAGACAATTTTGATCGTCTGAATATCTTTTGCGAAAAGCAACTCCGTTGTTGTCATTGAGCGTAACACAATTCCATAGAAAAGGCAATTTTTTACTGTAAAGTAGTAATGTAGAATTTAGAGTGAAGTTCTATGGTAAAATTAACTTATTTATGAACAAAATTATTTTTCTAAACCAAAAGTAATCGTTTTGGATAAAAACACCAAAAATCTTGTTTATATTTTTCAAATTGAAATAATAATGCTTACAAATAAATAATATAGACGGATAAGATAGGAACAAGTGACTAAGAGAATTTCATGATAAAAAGAATTTGTGTTTTAACACTAATTCGACTTCTTAAAAGATGTCGAAATCTACATTTTGATATACAAGTTAAAAGTTCAGTAAAACTGTAGTCATGATTTTTTGTACAATTTTAAAACTATCGGAACATATAGTTAAACAATCAAAAACCGATTTTTTAGAATATTTTTCGATCTCCTTTCTAGAAAAATCATATTACATTTTTTTTGCAAATTTCACTTTTTGTTTTTATTTTGCATGAGAATTTACATATTTATAATTACTATAGACGACTTAAACATTATCGCCATTTTTGACATAATAATATCAAAAATTGGCATAATTAGTTTGCAAACATTAAGGATAGAAGCTTCAAAAGTAAATAGGATACATCTTTTGCCAAGTTTTACCAGGCAAAAATTCCTTCAGTGTTTAGCGTTTTTTTTTTTTTTATTTTGAGTTAAGGAATTTTCGAAACAAATTAAACAAATGATGTAAGTTGAGTATAAAATATGTTTCAATTTGCATACAGATATTTTACCTTACACCTCTGAATATTTTCGTTGAAAAATCCTGAAATCACATTAAGAAACGTACGTTCAAAAATGTAATTAAATCACTGACAATAAAAGCGAAATTGTACATATCTTTTGACGTGTACAAATTTATATCAGATATATGTTGTGAAAATATTTAGAAAAAAGAACTTGTAAACCAACATCCAGTGTGAAAAACACTTGATTAAAAAATATGTAATATTGAAAAATCATATATTACTATATTTTTGTACTTAAAATTATTCAGTTTTAAAAATGAAACTTATATGTAT
>JABFQD010004062.1:0-12281 GCA_022817045.1 Psix sp. ZL-2020 | reverse complement strand
TTGAGATACGTTGAAGATTCTTTGAATATAAGTTAAACTTACCTGTCAAATTTTCGATGAATTTCTTTCATTTTTTGACGAATAGCTTTGTTCTCAATATCGTACATTTAGCAAAAGAAATTGTTCTTATCTTCGTAAAAGTATGCGCTAAAATAGCACTTCAAATATAGGGTACGAAAGTTGGTTAGCGCGTGTGCAGTTAAGACCAAAAACTACAGTTGAATGGTGTAAGGTTAATCTTTGATAAAGTTTTTCAAATGATTTCATTTCCCTCCGTAAAACTATTGTAAAAAAGCAATTCGATTCCGAGTCGGAACTTGACCACTATAATTATTGGATATTTTTTTGAATTTTCCAACTTATACAGATGATTACTTAAATCTGTTGAAAACACGTAGAAATATGATAATAGATGATCTCTGCATATTGAATATGTTTTTCGAAACGAGTACCAAAGATAAGGAGGTCAATATCGAACGTGTCCGTTTGCATTGTCTCCGTGAATTTATGCAGTACATTGAATTCAAGCCGTAATTCGGAAATTTACGAACAATCTAGTGCAGCTTCTGTCCCAATAACCTTCCTTCTCTTCATCTGTACATCCGTTCATTCACCTAACATTAAGAAAGACTCTGGGCTTACGGTGTCATCCTCTTCGAGTTGGCCACTAGCCAAAATGTGTATCTATCACCTTGTAAGGTCTAGCGTGGTCTTTCGAGGACCACGTGTACAATCCCAAGTTCGAACTTACGATCGTTCGCTCCTTATCGCAACTGACAAATTTTATTGGGTTCTACGATTCCCTTGTAATCTGCCGAATCAGCGTTTCTGCGCGACTGAAAAACGTCAAATCGCCTCCTCGGGAATCGGTGATCTCGAAAATCTAATTCTATGTACAAAGGATCGGAGAATCGATGCGGGTGAAATAACCAGACAACTTGTCTTTTTTTAATTCACAATTCAATATTTTCCGCTTAACGGCAAAAACTCGAGTGCCATAATAGCCGATTATTGTTACCGACTTGCTGGAAATATCAATTCAGGCTGCTAAAGTCCGGCTTTTACAATATTAAACTCAACCATTTCCGATTGATTTTTTATATTCGTTTGCTCGATTTGTTTCAATTAGCAAATGCAAATAATACAATTTCCAGAATCATCACGCTATTTTCTCAAAGTTGCCATTTTTTCGAATAACAGAATTTAAGCTCATAAATATTATCGAACAACATTTTAAACTCATTGACAACAAATTTCTTTGTTGAACGAACTGAATGCAAGAGTGATAAATTTTGCATTTGAATATCTTCGATTATGCGCCATTCTATTTTACGCTGGACTGAATTTTGTCGTACGAAAATAACTTCAAACGCTGATGGATAAACTCGACGAAAAATTTCGTTTTTCACGTGATCGAAATATGTATACTCAAAATAATAGTGTCCATCCATAATAAATGAAAACAAAATGTCTCTTTATCGGATAAGTGTATACTTGGCTAAATTATTACGATGTCCAGACTTGTTAACGCAGGGGTGAAAAATTGAATCGCGCATCGTGTTTCGTGGCTCTTTTGCGTTGGGAGTTATGTCTCAGTTTCCAACCCGCATAATCTAACATTTCTCCGTACACTTCTTTAAAACACTTTCAACTGGATAGACGTAATTCAATGAGGGCTTGGCAAAAGACAGCGCGATTCCTATTAAGATAATACTTCCCGAATAACTTAACTCATCAATTCCTGACGCTGAATAGTGGTAATTTATATTTTTTGAATTGGACAATAGCGAGAGCTCCCTTTCTCACGAACTGGACCATTTCGATTATCGGACGAAACGATTCAACTTTGGCTCAACTTCCGTTATTTGATTCTGCTCAATTGTTTGTTCGCTATTATAAATATACTTGAAATCATTTTATCAAAGTACATTGCAACGAATCACCTTAATTACCTCAGCAAAATATGCACAAACGTATGTTTATTTTTTCCAACAAGATTTTTGACGTGCTTTGTTGCCTGAGAAAACTTCCTGATTCCAAATTAAAATCTAGAAAAGCAAAATTATGCGAATATTAATTATTGTAAAAAAATGCATTTTTATTTAAAAATTGTAATTTCTCAGCTGTAGTTATGAATATGTAAATACTTGTATCACTTTTGAGATAATTATACAGTTGTAACACTTTTTTCTCGAATAATTATTCTTATCATGGTTTTATCGAGATTTAGGAAATGTTCGTAGCTTAAAGGAATGGTATGAATAAAATTAAGATTATAATCATGTCAATTGTATGAAAAATGAATTGATATGGCGATTTTTCATAGAAATTTTTGGTGGAATGTTAGAGCTATGAAATTTGATTGAACAAGCAATTTTATTGTTACCGTTTTAAAAGCAAAAATAAAGTAAAATATTTCACGTTTGTCTGCCCTTTAGATTAAATTTTTGTTTTATTGTCAAAAAAGTTGAAAACAAATTGCAATTCAGTTAACCGAAGCGATGAAATTTTTTGTTTTCGAGCCTGAGATTGTAACAAAATTCTATAATAGTGCAAAATCGCAATATGTCGCGCGACGACCGTTGATGCGTAAACAAACAGTGTAAAGCAGAATCGGCGTTTATATGATATACTAGGACGATAATTTTCCAAGTGATGATATTCAATTTAATTCGGCGAAAAATTGATTTTTGTAATTACGAGAAAACAATTTGCAAGGCTCCCATCGGTGGGACACACGAGACCGTTTTTCGTTCAGCATAAAAACTCGCAGTCGATCCGGTCACAATTACGTGATTCGTTTCTACTTGGCAAGAGAACTGGATGTGTACGTTTCAGCGCGTGTCAAAATCTGATTAAAATTTCAGCATGCTCGGCAGCGAGTAAAAGTACTTCCAAGTTGACCTCGGTGACGGAATTTTTATGAAAATTTCGAAAGCTAAATCATCACGGGCCTTGTTATATACAAGCGTAAAAATCGCGCCAGTCTGCAGCTAGTCTTTCGCAAAGTTCCAGTGAATATGGCAAAGAAAAATGGTCGAGCGGAAACTTCGCGATATACCACCCGGTATTTGGTTTATTAGAGAATCACAGCCGCCCCGCTTAATTATGCATGCGACGCACCGTCTAACGAAAGTTCGAGCGAATACATTAAGCGCGGGACAATCGAACAGCCCACTTTTTTCCAACTGCGGATTTCTTACTTCGTTACCGCTCCAGATGAGTCTCGTCTTCATTTTTTCGATCCTTCACTTTCTAAATTTATTTTCTCGCGCCGGCCTGGCGACGACGTGACGCATAACAAATCAATCCTCCAAAAATGGAGCAATTACCGCAGCTCGTCGGCTTAATTACCGTCAGCGAAATTTCCTTCGCGTGCTTTTTGTCGGGGCTTTTTTCTACACGGATTGATACAAAGAAGAGAAGTGTGTCTTCGAGATGTGAATAGATAAAAATATTCAAGTACGCTGAGTGGTCGTAAAGATGTTTTAGTCGCGAATAAGTAAAAACTGTTTCGACGTTTATCGTTCATAAAGTATCGCGAGCTTACAACAGCACGGGTGTTCGCAAATATGCATTGTGAATTAAATTTTTATCGGCCTCCAATGGATGGTGTGTTAAAAACAAAGGGGCGTATTCCACGAAAAATATTCAATCTAATTTACTTCATTTTCGTTTTTACTTTTCAGCATTTTAATAGTTTTTTATATAATAATAGATTTCTATCTATTCTAAAATCTATTTTAATTTGGATATAATGTATATGAAAAATAGAATTATATAAAGTACGGTAAAAAAGTTGAATAGTATTTTCAGTAGTATTGAATAAATGTTCAGTTGATTTCGACTCGAACAAAAAATCAGCTAAAATAACGATGAAATGCAGTTTCACTTGCGCGATTCCTGTAAAGTGACCTGGAAAATTCAGTTACACTATAAATAAAATTTGCCCCAAAACGTTATCTTCTTTTTATAATATACTTTAAAAAGCTATAAATTATGGACAAAATCAATTAGTAATTAGTATTTTGTAACTTCGTTGAAAATTGATTTTGAAGTTGCAGAATTTTAAATAATTTTATTAAATTTGCACGGACTAAAATTCACAAAACTGTTGATTTACAATAATGCTGCTAAAAAAATTATTCTCAAAAATGTTCATTTAGCAGCTGCCAAATTCGTCATTGTTGTAAGTAAAATCATAGCAGCAATAAATGAACATATTATTTAGAATACGTTTATTCAAGACTAGGTTTTTTAACAATTTTATGGCTATTTTATTTTATACCATTTTCACATGACATTAAAGTAATAAAAGTTTCCAAATTAAAATTCTGTAATAAATTTAAAAATAACAATTCAAATAGTTACATGTTTTCAACATTTTTTCTTTCTTCTCAAAAATAATGTATTCTTCAATTATATTTCAAAATTACATTTCTACAAATGTATGAATGTCATTTTCTTAACAAATCATTGAAAATTCTCATCATATAAATTTCCATTAAAATTGATAGATCAGAACGGAACTTTGACTTCGTGCCGTTTATTATTTTAGTTGAAATTCATTGATGTTGAAATAAAGGTGTATCAAAACGGTTATAACTTGCAACTATGTGGGCTTTTATTTCAAAAATTCTGACAGTAAATAAAGCCTAGCCAAACGGTTTCGTGTGAAACCACTGCTCATCGACGGCGGATTAATTATGCCGCAGCCTCCGGGCTATTAGAAAAGCTGCATTCGGACGCTTAATTATGCATACAATGCATTTGTGTACGCTAAAAAGTGGAGCCACATATGTATTTGCAAATAAATGACTGAAATTGTCTTTGCCGAAACCCCGATGGAATATGCATCGCAACCATCGGTGGGTGCGGCTATTTTATTGCACCGAGTATATTCCTCCGAGTTCGCTTATATCCAAACATTGTATGAAAAAATAGCAATTTGAACAGTTGCTGTCCATGAAACCGTTTCGATTAATAACCGTAATTGTTTGTTTATTGTACTATACAATAATTGTAAACTGTTAATTATCTTTGTATAGGATGTAATGTGTAAAAGTTTCAGTTGATGAAGATTCACCGAATTCCGGTTGATTTGTAAAAAGATGAATGAATGTTCAAAACGATAAAATGATCAAATGAAAAATCAGCTATAAATAATACGTTGGGTCGTAAAAGGACTTCGTAATATGCATTTACTGGTATATTGCATGTTTTATGGAGATTCTCGTAAAATATAACAAAGTGCTGAATTTTAAAATGTTATTACTGGTATGGCTTATAGATGTCAATATGAAAAAATTAAGAAGCAATACGATGCGCTTCTGATGTACACAGTTTAGCAGCTGTTTACAGATCACATTACGTCGTCTTAGAAAATCGATAGCGAATATTTCGGCGCATCCTATGAATCTTATACGAGTTTGTAACAATCGTGGTTTATATAGGAGTAATATATTGTGATCAAATCTGTAACGAGGTCGTCAAATTGTTCAAATCATTTACTTATTATTTTTAGCAAATTGCACACATCGCAGCAAATATCCAATACAGCTATCCAATTAATGTCGTTATTCAACGTGCGATAAGATCTGCAAATTAAATAAAACTTCTGGAAAATGAATCTCATCTTCCAACATTGTTGAATAATATACCGTCATTCTTAAATTCCACTAGATTAACAAAGCGGAACGAGCTCGGCGACGAATTAAATCACCCATTAGACCGAATTAATTTTCGAGCGAATGTTGAATTCTCAGAATGTAATTTATTTGATAAAAAAGCGTACCTGCTATCATATGCAAAGTAACATTTTAATCTTGTAGCTGTTTCGCGGCGTAGATCAATATTTGATTGCTCACGTCTATATAAAACAATTACTTCATCTGAAAATATATTCGGGAGACAACACACTCGAGTTCTCGCGGTGTTCCAACGTATTGTAAATCTTCTTTTTCTTCTACTGTCTTGATGAAATGCACGTCCTTTATAACATTTCACCAAAGATAATTCACACGTCACAAAAGTTATGTTTTCCGAAATAATATGTTTACTGAATGTGAACTGACTTTACGCTAGACTCTTCCTTAATAAGTTTATGCACATAACATCTACATTGTATTTAAACTGCATAATATTTAATAGATTTTTATTGAATAAATTCGGAAAATAAGGCTTTGTCATAAACATATTCATAGCTAAAGTAGTATATAGTTCGAAAGCCGTGCGGTTAAGGAAGAATTTGTTTTGAATGCCAGAACAAACTGGTGGCAAAGTGACCCGATTTCAAAACTTATTGAAAATACTGCAGAATTGGATAAATAGAAAACCGCATACTGTAACTTTATTGGCGTCGAGAACCGTGTTCGCTAAATATTTTAACGCGTGTTTTGAAGAACTAAATCATATTGCGAGCGTGCGAACAGTACTATCCGTGGCCAACGGTGAAACACAAGAGTATAAGAGAATTCAGAACTTTTGCAATAGTCGCAAACTTTTGTGGTTAGCTGCTTGTTTGCAACTCATCGTAGTGAGTCACCCGTGAGATTATCTCTCGTATGTAAATTTAATCGTTTTCCGATTATCTATTTGGAGATCGAATATTTTGCTTTATTGCATAGGAACCTGTTAATCTTGGCGACCAGGTCGATCGATTCAAAAGCCAAATTGATTATTTCAGAAACAGTTTTACAACATTTTAGTTTCAACGATTTCGAATTGCCAATTTAAACAAGTGAAATTAACATTACCGTAGCATTGTTTAAATCTTGTATGTGTTAAGTTTGAGAAAGAAAATGTTTTATTTTGAATCTGATCATTATTTTTCGTTTTCGATGTTGTACGAAGACTGAAAAAACATGTTTTCTCGTTCTTAGAAATAACACAAAAAATTTTACGCTTTTAAATTTATCGATGACATTAACATCTGGTAACCATTAATAGGATAACATATTATTGCAATAAAACTGGACACTACTTTTACCCTGGCGTTTTAAGAAATAAACAGTAGTTTGTCTTCCTTGAATCACCTTTTTCTTTCTTAGGTTCTATTACGTGAGTCAGTTTTCAAATTTATGAAAAAATATAATAAAAATGTCTATTGAACTTATTAAAACAAGTGATGATCAAATTACTCTCATATTTCATACTATATTATATTTCAAAAAAAATATTTTACAGTTTAGAATATAAGAATTTATATTTTATATGAAATAGGTTATCAAAAATAATATCAAAATATTATTATAATAATATGAAAATAATACAGATATTTATGCAAATGTTGATTTATTTTATACGGTCATTTAATCCGAACCGTGATTTCGTTCTATTGTATATCATATTTTGGAATAAGAAACATAACAGTTGTATACATTTGAGTGTCTTTTGAACGTAGTTGAGTAGAATTATATGATGGACATCAATAAATAATATACAAGGCTGCATAATTTCTACACAGATTTCATATAACTGATTTCCATGCAATCAGTTATATGTTGGTGATGTAGTAACTAGTACGATATGTTGCAAAAGAGTAAGCTTGTAGATCTAAAATTTACGATTTCAACTATTAAATCAAAACATTTCCGTCTTTGTTTTATTATGTTTGACTATATATAATTTTAACTATTAAAATATGGTTCAAATCGGTTTGAACAGTGTACCTTATAAACATAAATGATACATTCAGTGACAAGTTGTGACATCTCTGTCGTATCGTATCGTTATTATCATAAAATTATTACGCACAATATATAAACACATGCCATGCAGTGCACAATTAAGTTATTGACTCGATCTAAAAACTGCACCAAAACTATTTTCCAATATAATTGAGATCAAGCTTCATATTTTCTTAGCAAAATTATAATAAAGCAAATAATTCACATGACATAAAGTCCTTGTTTTTATCATTTCGATTATGTATAAATGATATATTTATATATAAAGCATTACGTTTTACTATACAAATAATAATTATTGAACGTATACTTGTTATATTTTTCTTAGTCAGGCGGAGCATTATAGAACCGTTGCTACTTGAAGTAAAGTGTTACTTAATCTTAATAAATCTTTTTCAACTATACATTGTATCCAAAGAGTAGTAGTTAAAAGTATAATCATTTGGAGTTGAAATCACAACTGTGTGAACAAATAACACTGCATTAATTCCAAGATTCAGTAATTTTGCATAATAGAAGTGACCTATTGAAATAGTGTGCTTTTCTACCTGCGGCTTTGAATCCTTTTTTCGTTCTTTAAGCGAACCGTCAGCGACTCGAATCCGTAATTTACGGACTATTTACGGTGGGACGCAAAGTTTTGGAAACTTTGAGCTTGGACAGCGCCCGAAATTGCAATTTCCATCGTTCGAGTGCGCCAATTATAATAAAAATTTATGAGCAACTCGAGCAGCTACTTCGTTTCATCGAAAAGTGTCACTCCGGTTTGCGCGTTGCAAAGCGCCGCTGATATTTTTAAATTTACCGTCGCAATCGCTGCTTGCATTGTCCGCTCGCGTTTCCTCCGATGAATGGGTGTGCGCTTTAATGACGCATTGTTTTCCGCTTTTCAAAGACGTAGTGTTCGATCCCGAGCCACAGACAAGGACGTTTTAAACCGATTTGAAAGCAGAAAGTTTGTTAGTTGCGAGGCTGTAAATTGTAAATTGGATCAGCCTTGTTTCCTAGCGATACGTTTAGAAACAGTTCCGAACGAACAGAAGGGTTTACTGCAAAGGATCGAGGCAATCCCGCCGATGAACTTAGCATCGAACTTTCTTAAATTGCTTTTAATCATTACCTCTTTTCATTCCACGGATCTCAAGAAACATCTGTTGACTTATCACGAACAATGTTTCCGATTTAAAGACACAATGAGTCTCGATCTTGTTTATTTATTCTATGGCCTTTCATTTGAATGTAAAATTATTTATTTCCGCGAGACTCATCATGGTAAACTACAAAGTATCTTCCATATGTGCACTAACAAAAGTAATGAAACCATGGAGATTAGCATGTGGCTTCGCAGTAATTTGAAATATGGATATTGGTGTAAACTTATGCAGATGAACTTTATATAGATGTTATGGTTTGAACTTTAATAACTAAAAGACCTATTCAACGCTAATGTTTGCACTTTGTTTAAATACATTTCCAAAATTCGAAACGAAGTGGATAAATATTTCGCTTAGCGAATTAAAAATTCATCCATAACTGGTTCGTATCAAGTGTCAAAATTTAAGCTCCACTTGAAAGCCACTATTTATTTGAGTCACGTTAGAAGATAATGTTGAAAGGGGATGAAATAGAGCAGTTTTCGGTGGATAAATAATAATCAAGCGTAGAATGAAATAGAATCGCTTTTATGAATTTTGTTCATTTCTTTTGTTGCAGCTAATGAAAGTATTTTCTTTATCTTTGGCTCGTCAGTTAAGTTAGGCACGTAGCTAAGTAATTTTCGTGACAGTCAAAAAACATTCCTCTCATTGCGCTTGTATTCATTAAACTGCAACTTTTACGCGGTAGCCTTGATTAATTGAATGAATCACAATACCGCATTTTAATTGATCAATTATTTTACTTTATATCTTTTTGCGTCATTCTATATCTTTTCTCGGCATAACTTTAAGTAATCTTAACTCTTCGTAATGGTTCCTTTAACGAGATAAAATTTTCGTACGCCGTAATTCAGTGTCTTCTTTCATGAAATCCCTCCGCGATTCCGGAATGAATTAGTCGCGGAAATGTGCGGAATTAATTGATAAAAAAATGCTCGAGCGTCGCTTGTTGTCGTAAATCGATCAGCTAGTTTTCAACGGTTTTTTCAATTGGGCATTTCCGAATCGACTGTTCAAGTGAAATCGAACGTATGGTTTCATTTAAAAGAAACGCGCCAGAGAAGTGATATGGATCACACTTGTGTGCAACTTATAAAAGGTAATCTATACATACAAGTATCAGCTAGTAACTCATATTTCTTTTCGCGGTCTGATCCAATCCTGCTTCGATCCCAAGAGCTGACACAGAAAGCCGTTAATCATAACTAGCAGAATATTCCGACGTAAGCTACTTAAGTAACGAATAAATCTGTATTCATGTCTGGAAAGAAGGTTTGTGTTGATTTGATCGGGAATCAATCGGCAATCAATCTTCTTTTTGTTATACAAACAAGTGAATTGTGTTCAAAACTGAAAAAATGCTGTACGCTTTTTTCCAAACAATTGCTTTTCGCTGTGTATCATCAACTCCATACCCAGAGGAAGAACTATTTTTTAAATTTTAAATTTGTCACGTGCGACATGATTTGTAACTTATATCTTAGCATCTCGAGCTTACACTGCGACAATCAAACGCGAATGTCACGAGATTGAAGTTTTTATCAATGTTATCACTAAAAATGATGATTGATATCGTGTATCTTTTTGTATTAAGCGATTGTCCTCGCGTCCCTTTCTATGAGAAAGTGTAATCGTTTTTTGCAACCAAATTATTGTTTAAACTTTCCGCGTGGGTGTAATGTAAGTAAATGTGTGTACATGACTAGAATCTTGTTATCCTAACAACTCGCAGATTGTGAAAACGCTGCAATGTTTTAATAGGTTTTATGAGACCACGCAGAATTGAGCCTGCGTGTTGTATATATCTTGATGTCACCATGTGTATTCCACGTGTGACAATTAAACTTGTAAATTTTTTTAACAAAATTCTAAACAATGTCGCATTAAATTATTTGAGACATATAACAAACGCGAAGCAAGTATCACGTCGCAAAGCGAGACAAAAATGTTCATTCAAATACAGTTTCAATTAATATAACACTTGGAATTTCTTTTAAATATAATTAACTTATGAGAATTACGATGTAACTTTCTGGAAGCAATATATCTTGCTAGATTTTACCTTTGAACAATATTTACTGTAATTTTAATTTCACGCATAATTATTTACTTTGAACTCTTATGAACGAGTTAAAAGGAACATTTCAAGCAAGTGAAAAGGTTGCATTTATATTTCTAATAAACAGAAATGAATTTACTCGCGAATGTAACAAAACATAAAACTTTAATACACTAAATGATACCAACGTACGATGGGACTTTGATACACACTATACAAACAACATATAGACTTACAAAAACGAAACAGAAATGTATTTTCGAAGCTTTTAGTAAATGCTGGTTCGCTATACTTTGTTTGTGAATTGAAGCGAAATACTAGTTTTTTATTGATAACGTACATACATGAAATGTCACAGATGAAATCTCCTTAATATATTTAAAAATAGTATATATGTTCAAAAAAGATTGATAAACTACTCTTCTCAACTTCTAATAAACTAAGTAGTTAAACCAACCATGATTACATTTTCGCAACTGAAATTCTCACTAGCAAAAACTTTTCAGTGTCTACGGTACTACAAAGATTTATTTCAAATGGTGTATTAAACAATAACTATTACAGATCTCTCTGTAGTCTGCCAATTTAATACCACTTATCAACCATGACAGAACTCATGAAAACCTTTACGAGCTCAGTCGTGCATTTTATTGTATAATTACATATGGGGAGGGTGTCATATGAAAATCTAATAAGGTGTCTATTAAATTTGTTATGTGTACCATTCAGTAGCATTCTCCTTTCAAATTATTTTCTAACTTTAACAAAGTTTTTCCTATGTCACTCTACTGTAAAATATTACATTAAAACTTTTACAAGCTCATTCATGATTTTCACCCAACAAACCCTAATGGGTTGTCAAGTGAATATTCATAAAATATACAATTGTTAATCTTGAGTAATATTATTCCTCATTGAAAATCCTAGAATAAAATGTTATTGAAAAGGTATTCGATGTTCTGAGATGAGTCCAATTGGGCAAATTTAAATATAGAGGCCACGCCGTATTGTAATAGATAGATCGTAGGTTTGGATGGTATTTGTAGGATCACTTTTTCAATTACAAGCAAGGACGTGTTTTTGCAATATTATTTTCTTATGTTCAACATAATAAAATAGAAGCAAATTGTAATATATATATCCAGTCAAATTGACTTATCTAATACTCAAATCTTACAACTTCATAAAAACTTGTAATTGTATCAACGACTCGTTTTGATAATCTTTAAATGAAATATATTATATTTTTTATCAAAATTGAAATGTACATTTCCGAAAAAATACATTATTTCCATTAAATGATTATTAATTATTATATTATACAAATGTTTTAATAATGTACACAAATATACAAAAAGCGTAGTAGATATTATTAAA
>JABFQD010004061.1:0-12281 GCA_022817045.1 Psix sp. ZL-2020 | reverse complement strand
AAACTTCTTTGATAAAGCAAATACTATTCTTATTAAAGTATATAACTAAAATATTTTCTGGAACTTACTATATAGTTAGTAAAAATATAAAAGTATAAAACTCTCATTCGTATATATATCATTTTATTAGTTAATAAATTTTCGAAAAAATATCGACTATTACTTCATAACGATAAAAATCCCATCAAATAATTAATTATATGGTTTTGTATTATTAATAAAAAAATAAACAATTGTATATTAAACCACAATTAATTTCGAACATTCCATGTATTTTGTTGAAAAAGATATGAACTCGACTCATTGTAAATGACAAAGTAAATAAGATTTAATGGTATGATGATTGAAGCTTGAATACTTTAGATTATTAAAACGATGATCATATGATTACAGGGATCAAGCGAGGATCCAATTGTGTTTACAAGTTCGGAGACTTCCTCCGGTCCACTGGAGTCTAGGTCGATTCGACTGGTGGATGGTCCTAGTCCTATGGAAGGTCGCCTACAAATCTTCCACAATCAAGAATGGCGATCAGTTTGTACAAACTCTAGAAAGTAAGTCAAATTACTTTTATGTTAGTAATTAATATGGAAATATAATATTAATAATAATAATAAATTTAATGACTGTATAAAATCATCAAAAAGTCAAGAAGATGCTATAACTGAATTTGTAACTTTCAGTTGGACCAGAGCAGATCTGGAGACAGCTTGTCGAGAGCTAGGTCTTCAAGGTGGAAGATGGTGGAATTGGATGGACCGACAATGGCCAGCCAAGCCTCGTCTTCTTTACGACCAACCACAATGTCATGGAACTGAATCTTCTTTGCGAGACTGTGATAATTGGTCTAGCAGACAACTTGGTTCTGGAGTTTGTGGTAATTATTAATTTAATTTAAAATTTAAATTAAATTTTAGTTTAAATTTAAAACTATATATTCATTGAAAAAAACTAAAATTAAGTTTTATTTTGCATAAGTTTACTTGTATTACAATCGATTTGTCGCATTCATTTCTTTTACTTTATCATTAAGCTTTTAATCCATTCATCGTTTGAGTTTTTTCTTGTGAATGCTGAAATTAAATGTAATAGTTTAAAGGAGAAAAACTTAATTTCAATACTTTTTGCTATAGTTGATCTGAAATCTGTATTATTATTCTTAGATTACCATCCAGACCTTGGAATTTCTTGTTTGCCTTACCATGATGGCGCTACACATGCCATAAAGCATTGGCGCGGAATCAGATTCGAAGGCGCTCTTTATGACAACATTCTGATTCAGGAAAACACATTCTATGTGCAGCGTTCCAAGTCTAACCTGAGATTTGTCACCATTGAGTAAGATTCACCTTTCATTTATTTTATTCATTATCACCAAATTTCAACAATTCATATTTGATATTTCATTTACACTCATTAACACATCTAAAGCAATAAATTACACATATAATACTTTACAACACAATAGATAATAAATTAAGATACATAAATTCATCACCAATTCTCACACCGAATTAGATACCATGAAATTATTTATCGCGAAGTTATAAAATCAGAGACTATTATTGTTTCTCTATATTGTTATGCATCGTCTGTGTAATAATTACATCATTTTAGCGATTTACATTAAAATGCTTTGAGGCTAATACGATGTTCAGAGTTTCTAACTGTAACCGATTGAATTACATCTTTTTCCACTATATAAACTAACAATTTTTTTCACAGAAACGCTGGAACAGGAAGAGACTACAATGTCACTTCTGCACTGCATACAGAGGGTGTTCCACCACGGCTGGAATCCATTACTATCATTAATTCAGCTTTTACTGGCATCAATGTTACCATGCCCGAGTCGCCTTTTGCGATCAAAAATTGCACTGTGAAAAAGAATAAAGGTCAGTTTATTATGAACATTGAGTTTTCACGCGCATGCTGTGGGAACTTCTGCAGAAAGGATACGAGCGGCTGATTTTTTGATTGCTGTATTTATTATTATTTGCTATTGTTATTGTAGGATATGGTATTTATATAAATAGCACCACTGGTTTGGCACACATTGACAACTGTGATATAGAAGATAATGGGTCTGACGGAATAAAGTATGTCCACCATGACGAAGAGCCAGACGAAAGATTTGACCGGAGGAATGTCTTCGACTTGTGCACATTTCCTAGAACTGAGGGTCGCACGTTCCCTATAATGATATCCATGGAACAAAGTAGCTACTCACCAAATAAAAACAAATGCCAACAAGTATTACGTTTGTTCATTTTTGTACTTCAATTTGTTTTTCATGGTCATGGATTCATCACTATTTGTTCTTTCAGAGTATTTCAGCAAAATATGGACATGTAATAACAATCACATTTATACACATGAAAACTGAAAAAAATGATTCCGCTACCATCGAATTGTATGACGGCGTAAGTTCATCTGATAAAATGCTTGCTACAATTCGTGTCAGAAATGATACGTTGCCGCAGAGCGTTACAACGACCAGATCTAATTTGTACATCAAATTTTCTTCTGAGCCGTACTCACAAAATCTTATTTTTGCGAGACTTACTTCTGGTTACAGTAAGTTAAAATTTTTTATGATTATAATTAATGAATGAATTATGAAAAAACGTATATTTATGTGTATTTAATATAATAATTTTCTTTTAGATAAATACGTTGATCTTAATGTAACAAGTAGTTCGATAGCCAATAATAACGGCCGGGGTATTGCCGTTGAAAAACTACGTTCGGGAATTCACATTCACGATTCCGCAGTTTCAAGCAACAACCATGTTGCAGGAGTTCACGTTCTGGGTGGCGCCCTCGATGTGAACATCACTGAAAGTCGGATTTCTTTCAACAACGGTGACGGTGTAAATATCACCGTCACTGGGGGAAACCGAAATGTCTCGAGATCTACTATTTCATCAAATCGCGGCTATGGATTTGCAGTTTGGCTAAACGACTCATCGAGTCAGTCTTATCTGCATTTCAATCAAACTACTGTTGTC
Organism: Psix sp. ZL-2020; assembly: GCA_022817045.1. Lineage (NCBI taxonomy): Eukaryota > Metazoa > Arthropoda > Insecta > Hymenoptera > Scelionidae > Psix > Psix sp. ZL-2020. Next base: position 9,270 of record JABFQD010004061.1, on the reverse strand, counting down.
GAATATTCAGTAGTTTTCCAAAATCTAGATGTTGGAGTTCTAGTAAGTGTAAATTTTATTAATTCAAACGAAGTTAAAATACAGTATATATTAAATTTTAAATTATATTATACAATTCATTGCGACATAAGACATTATGACATTTCAGGTTGGAAATGCAACCGGAAATTCGTATGTGAATATAACAGGAAATACTTTCAAAAACTGTAGCGAAGCAGCTATAAAGGTACAATCCAGCTGGAGATTTAATCTGGGTATCTTGCGGCTTCAAATTGGCCATAATATTTTTGCCAACAACAACAAAGTAGGCATCAGACTTAATCCAGCATTAAATATGGATGCAACCATTGAACACAATTGGTTTAGACAGCATGAACATGGCTGTATTTTAATAAAAAACGCCCTCTATGAGGAGTTCAATGTTCACCCCGTGAACATGTTTATTCAATATAATCATTTTTATGATAACCGCGGCTCATACATTGTTAGTATCGGTTTATCACCGTACAGTGATGCGCAAAACCTGATGTTTACGCGCAATTTCTTAAAGGACAATAAAGTACAAGAGCTGTTTGACACCAACGATCTTCAAGGATCGAGATTAATACCAAGATCGCGCGTAGCCGCGGTTTTAGTTGTTTCATCAAGTAATGTCATCGTGTTCAGAAACATTTTGAACAACCGAGAATCTAAATATGAGATCGGGTCCCACCTGGAGGACCAGAGCAAAATTATCAATTGCACCTACAATTGGTTAGGCTCCCACGAGGAGTCGGTCATTTTTGAAAAACTGTTTCATAGGTATTTAACACATTTGATATTTATTGTAAAAAATATAATAATATTATATTACATATATAATAGTATCTTGCAATTTAAAGTTGAAATGTTTAATTATGCGTTATTTAACAAATTAGTTTAAAAAATCGTCCATTTTTAATCTCTTAATCATTTTTTACTATAAAAACTTAAATTAAAAGAAAAAGCCAATACAAAAGTAAAAATTTCATTTAAAGTTAATTATAATACAACACTATAATAATAAAAACTATTTTTCAAAATCAAAAATTGTGAATTTATGTTTTACAGAAAAGACCGTTACAATCTCGCTAAAATAGAATACCTACCTTATTTGCTCCACAACAGTAATCCTGGTACTAACAAAATAATACCGAATCCAACATTCGTTCCACCGTTTCAAATCGACAGCAACCTCGTTGGGGGAGAAGTCGATGGATACGAAGAACTACGGCCCGGAGAGTATATTGTGAAGCGCGATATCAACATTAGGCCTGGAGGCAAGTTGACCCTTCAGTCTGGAGTTCGGCTATTTTTCCCACCTGCAGTGGGAATGATGGTAGCCGGCAAACTAGATGCAAAAGGCAATGGTCCAAGTAAAATTCTTTTAACCCTTAAAGAAGAAATTGTTATGGAACCAATCTCTGTAAATGAGACTGAGACTATGGAAGAGACTGTGATAAAATTGCCCGAAGTACCGGTCAGATTGCTTGGAGGTAAAACCAGTAATGAGGGCAGATTACAAGTTCGTGTGGGCGAAAAATGGGGAACAGTTTGCAACTACGGATGGACTATAACAGATGCAGCCTTGGTGTGCCATCAACTTGGATTGACTCTGAACCCAGACAACTGGTTCATGGAAAGGTCTCAAATATCAGACGCAGGCACAAACGAAGAAATTGTTCTGAGTAATGTGCAATGTACTGATGAAGATTATGATATCACACTGTGCAAAGCTGAACGTCAAGGTGAGTTTGAAAATTCATGTAGTCATGAAAATGACGTCGGAGTTCGGTGTTCCGGTGCTGCATGGGCTGGAGTCCGACTTGGTCCTCTGGCTGAGAGATCGGATCTGCAATACGTCACAATTGAGAAAGCTGGATTGTTAGATTACTCCACAAACTCTTTCAAACCAGGTAGATTATTTCTTTTGAGATAAATTTAGCTGCTATTTTTTAATTAAGGTAACTTATTGTGGATCGTATAATTTCAGCTTTACAAATCGACTTTGTTCGTGCCAGTCTTGAGAGTGTAAGAGTTGTAAACAACTTACAAGATGGTTTAGGGATTTTGTATTCCGACATTTATGCTTCGGATGCGAATACTGTACGAAACTGTGAATTTTCGAATAACCTGGGTAGTGGCATCAGCTTTAAACAGTTGGGTTTACAAATTTGGAATTCAAAAATCGATAATAATAAGATTGCCGGGATCCGGCATAATCCTGCCTTGTCTGCTGTACAGCAGAGAGAATTCGCAGGGTGGTTTGAACGTTTGCCTGACGGAACTGCAGATTCTGATTACTATCCTATCTTGTTACCTGAGCACAATAGTAATATTGTATTAAACGAAAGAGAAACCAAGTATCTAGTCACCACTAAAGTAACTGGTGAACCAAAAAAAGTTTCCATCACGATTAGTGTGAGTACCTTGTAGTATTAAATTTAATCGATGAATATCTTAGTACATGTGATACGACAGGATTTCGGTTCTAATGCGTTGAAATATTTATTTTTCAGTGCACACCTGGTTTTGTAATAGGAATACAGCTTTTAAATCCGATACACAATCGAAGTACGGAGGAAATAGATATCCATCATTCTAACGCGCAGGACGGTGTCTGGCGAGTGAAAAGAGACTTGACGGTTTTCCCTGTCCTGTCTAGTACATTCAACATCCTTCTGGATTATCGCAGCGGCAATAAGGCGTTTGGAGGAACGGTTATGGTTCTTACATCACTGCGAGCCCCGGTATAATTACAACTTTCTGATAAGAACTTTCTCCAAAATGTGAAAATGTTTTTAAATTGGCAATGAGTTATTACAAAATTAATTTGATATCTGATTTTATTATATTATAACTTTTTCGCAGACTTTTTTTCATAATTTTAAATATAAATGATACATTTTGTAAAAATAAAATGTTCTTAGTTCTGTGATAACACAAAAATAACATGTGTTTTTGTTTTTCAGAAATCAAGAATTAGAATTAATCGAGGACCAACACTAAAAATCTACGAATCAAAAATCCGTAACAATCAGCATGGTATTTTGGTCTCTTACTATAATCGTTACTTAAACGAAATTGGAGATAATTTTCTACGAAAAGCCAATGAATCGATTCAAATCCGAGGGTGCGAAATATCGCACAACGTAGCTGAAGCTATTTTCGTTCTTTCACCTTACTGGAACGTTTTCCAGTCAAATATATCCGAAATAACGATACACGTCAATAAAAGCTTGATCATTGATAATGGAAAAGGCATTTCTCAGTTCAGTCGAGACATGCGCCAGTCTAATAACTTGTTCCACTGGGTTCTTCAAGATAACACAATTGAGAGAAACCAAGGTGGTGGATTTGAAATTTCGCTGCCTTATGTTTGGCAATACAATGAAAATTTTACCCATTCTTTATACCTAGATAATAATACATGGCAAAATAATGTGCAATATGGATTTACAATAGATGGTCACTTCGCCAAATTAAACATGAGTAGAAACCGATTTGATAACAACCGTTGCAAAACAGGACTGATATCGATTCGCGGAATGGAAAAGAAAATGTGGATACATAAAAATAAAATCGAACAAAACATAGGCACCTACATGGTTGAATTTCGTGCTGATAGTCAGTCAGAAATTTTAGGCGAAGTCGATGCTAAATTCCAGTACAATGAAATTCGTGCTAATAACGATGGTTCTCTAAATAGAAATTTTCTTCAACGGCACAACGCGCCGACTTACACGGTTGGTTTCCATGGCATACAGAAAGTTCAAGTGAACCGCAACTTATTTGAGTTCAACAACTTGGATTACGAACTTCTCACCGGGATTAAAACTGCGAAAATTAACAATGAGGTTGATGTGTCTGAAAATTGGTGGGGCACGTCTTTAGCTAGTGATATCAGGTAAATTTCACATGATCTGTTTTTCAGTAAACTCAATGATCATTTTATTTATGATTCCTGTTCTTTGTTTTAGGCGCAAAATATTCGATTTTGACGACTGGAATGACCATGCAGTCGCTAAGTACCGGCCGTACTTAATTAGCGATTCTTTCGGTGCTTCCATCTCTGCTTCGTTTGAGCTCGAAAACATAGAGCTGGATTTAGATAATCTTGGTGGGCGTATTATTAACAATTCGTATCTATATGCACGATCAGAACCGTACATTGTTCGGTCTGACATCACGATCATGCCCGAGGCAACTCTCACCATTTACCCGGATGTGGTAATGGAATTTTCCCCGAATGTTGGTATCTTAGTTTTGGGAACTCTTAAGGCTATAGGAGCTTATGGACATGAAATAATTATGCGACCACTTAGTCCAAGTCGGAGAGAAATACCAAAAGCACCACCAAAAGCTCAGCCGTTGCATAGAAACAATGGCGATACAATACGACTCTGCAAAGAAGGAAACTGCACATCTTCAACAAATGAAGGTATTTTCACAGCACTCGTCAGTTTGATTATTAGCCTGAGTGTTATTAAAATTTAAACATTTAATGTATATATTTTTGATTTAATTGTCCATATTTTGCAGGTTTTATTGAATATTTTAATCAAACAACCCTTCAGTGGATTCCACTGTGTGATTCAAGGTTCACTGAAAGAAATGCTCAAGTAGCATGCCGACAATTGGGTTATGATTCATTAAATGTTTTCGTGTCTCGTGACAGAAGATACGAACTCCATCCAGGTTCACTTACTAGAATTTGGTCTTGGCCGGAACCATTACAGGTGATGACTACAGTCTTTAAAAATAAAATTATATAACATTATATATTATAAAAGCTTTAAATACTGATCGAGTTAATTGGTTTTATGTATGTATAAATTTTGATTATTTTTATTTATTGCAGTGTACTGGAAAAGAAGAAAACTTGGAAGATTGTCAAATACGTCTGAATGGTCAGCTTTATGGCCAAAAACACGATTGCTCTTGGAACGGGATGTTCGTATTTATTCATTGCGGTGAACGCAACATGAATCTAGCGCAAGATTACTGGGGTGGTATTAGAATAGCTAATAGCGAATTTGAACATCATTTATACGAATATCGTATTCACGATGTTCACACGCATGAAACACTTCCTAGAGTGGAATCGATCTTAAGATTCATTAATATTACTGGCGCAGGCATTTTGCACAATGAAAAATCATCAGCTGTGCAAAGTGTGATGAAATCGCCAGTCATTCAATACGTTACTATCAATAATGCTGCTTATCATGGTATCAGTGTTATTTCTCCTACGAACACGGTAATTTTTACTTTATTTTTAATTTAAAGGTATATTTTTTTTATTACAATGACATTTATGTTTGAATTTTAGATGGAACTTATGTTCAATGAAATAAACAACGTTCTCGGGAGTGGAATAAGCTTTTTATCCATAACAGGCGAAGGCCGTGAAGCTGATGAAAGCTCATTTACTCCAATGAAAGAATTATCTATTCCTTACCATCTATTTAGTCTTATAGACATTTGTGATACAACCAAAGAAATCACAGTTGAAGAAAGAGTTTTGTTATATTACAAATACGATAATAATCCGGTTAACTGCGTTAAAATCTTTCGCAGTGCTTTCCGATCGAAACCATTTGGTTTTCGGTATGTATTCGTTTTTCTTATTCTAATTCTTTATCGCAGCGATTTAATTATTATTAACTTCTTCTGTTATTGTATTTTTACAGATTGCTTCAGTTTAACCTGTTTAATTCAACCGGTAAGCTTGGCCGAGCCGATAGCATAACGTTGTATGATGGAGATATTTACAACATAACATCAAGAAAAATTGGCGAACTGGAAGTAGATAGTCCGGTTGAAAAAAGACTGTTTAAAACGTTCGAGCCAAGCTTAAGTGTTAGATTGTTTGCCAACGGAGCCAGCAATACACATGGTTTCATAGCCGAAATTGTGACACTTCCAATCTCTGCGATTGGTTTTAGTTAGTATTATTATTTGATTTTTTGTTCTTAGTTTTGTTATTGGTACTTTGATAACTTTTTTATTCATATTTTAACTATTACAGATCGGGATGTTAGACATAATATATCCTATTCGACTTTCACACACTGTCAAGAAGGAGCCATAAAATATGCGAGTGCTGGTGAAGTCAATGCTATTATCACGCTCGAACGTAACCGAATAATAGACAATTGCAAAAAGTTATTTGGTAATTTCACAACTTGTAAGTCAAGTGTACAACTTGATGTGCAGAATACGCAATCACTTTATTTCCGGGTAAGATTTTTCTAACAATTCCTTCAAAAAGTTGAACCTTATTCTTTCTAAATTAATTTGTATAATACAGAATATTATAAAAATTTATATTACTTTTAATCTCTTTATATTTTAGAATAATTTAATCCAACGGAGTCAAGGTGGTCTTTCAATTAGAGCTGATTCGAGAGGTTCAGCAACGTCATTGAAAGGCTGGATTCATAATAATCTATTCACTGAAAACTTTAACAAGCCTGTTCTGTAAGTATCTGGAAAATATTGTTGTACTATTTATTTAAAAATCATTCATTTGATTGGTTGAATTTATTTCAGATATGTTGAAGGGCGTCAAAGTAGCCCTTATCAAGAAGTTACAATTTATCGTAATTATTTCACAAAAAATAATGCTTCTTACGAAACGAATATTGTTTTGAAGCAAGTCGTCAGCAATATGACTTTAAATTATCTTCACGCAAATCTTGGAAAACATCTGCTTGAAATTTTGGGTTTCGAACGTGTTCGATTACCAATCTACCAAAGTACATCTCACAATGGATTTTACCAGTAAGTTTTAAATTAAAAAGATAATATTTCAAAATGTGTAACGCGTAGTAAATAAAATCGGTACAATAAATACTTCTTTTTTTAGCAACTACGCTATAAATCGTGACGGAAGAAGCACAATAGTTGCCGGAACTCCCGGACAACAATATGTAGATAACGTCTTTTTCAATCCAGATAATGATTATGAGATGCTGACAATAAATCGAACGCTGTAAGTATAATTTGTACTATACAATTTCGTAACTATAGTGTGATAAATGTGATACGATAGTACCGCATGGAAATTGATATTATCTATTATTTTTCTTTGTTATACATTTTCTTATTTATTATAATTAGATTGTGAAAAACAATGGATTACGAAGAGATATATTTATATCTATATTTCTTATTTTTTTAACAACATAATTTTGCATAATTCACGTCTACGAATTACATGACACAATCGTACTTGATTTTATTTAAAAAGATATTAAACAAGTTAACTTACATGTAATTACATGACGATAAAACATAATAAACATGCAAATTTCTTTTTAGTCCCGTAGTTAATACTGGAGTCATTGTTTTTTTTTTTTAAGTAGGAACATTGTTCTAAATGTATCTTTTTCTGTTTTTCTTTCATATTCTGGTTTGCATGTGCGTTATTGTTCGAAAATTCAGCGTTATCTTGGAATGGCAATATAAGTAAGTACACGGTTCGATTTTGTTTCGTGTGCCAAGCTTTGTCCGACTCCTCATTTTTTGTTTGTCTGTAACATGGTGTACCTGCTTTATGACAATCACGCTCCAGATTAGCACTTCACAGTTATAATGAAACTGTTCATGTGGCTTACTATAACCGGTGAAATTCGCCAGTTAACACGAATTAATTTGTAGTCCTCATAAATAGAAATAAACAGGACTCTAAACAATGTTTATTCATTTTAAAATTTCCAAATACTTTAATTATATATTTCTTTTTAACAGTCAAGTCGATTTGTGGAGATCGCATATTGATGCAAGACATAACTGGTGGGGATATAACGAATCTCTGGCTGTAAGTGGCCGAATTCGAGATCACGAAGATTCACCGGAGCTACTTCAAGTAGATTACAAACCTTACCATATGAACAACGCTTCTGTGCTGAACGGCAAGTGTCCTCCTGCTTGGGATCTTGTAGGAGACACATGTTACATTTTCATTGGTGCTCCGATGGACTTCTTTAGCGCTAGACAATTTTGCAGAGTATGTGAAATAAGATTTATAAATATTTCCTAAAGATTATTTTCATTTAGACTGTTTATAATTGAATTAATAGCAACACCCTAAGTGTTCATAACTTCCTTATTTCTATATATTTTTAATTGACAAAAATGGATTTATAATTCTTTATTATCTTTAGATGGCCAATGCCTCCATGCCTTTTATTATGGGCGACTATTTAGATCTTTGGAGGTTTTTAAGAAAACAGCAACATGGATTTGATTATTCAGATCGAGTTTGGATTCAACAATTAGATCGTGTTGATCAGTGTACAATGTTTACTTACCAAACAATCGAAGTTGATCATTGTGGCCAACCAAATCCTTTTGTCTGCGAAATCGGTTAGTGTTTACTATTATAATGTATAATTAAGAAGTTTATTGTGTATTGTTTGAACGAATCATATATATTTAACCATTAAAATCATTTATTTCTTATTTTAGATCCAAAAGTGCATATCGATCCGCTCTCTTGGAAAAGAGACGTGGTCGCGGTCGGGGTTTTAGGTGCAATAGGGGTTACATTAGCTCTACTAGTGGCAGTGATAGGGCTTTGGATTTCTAAATCCAAAAAACGGCGAGTCGAACGTTTACAGAGGAGAAATTCAATTCGTCAATCATTACATTCTTTGAGATCTGTTGGCTCAACTTCTGGTTTTACAGAGCTCAGTTACCGTCGGAGACCACTATCTGTAAGTTTAGCAAAAGTGATACTAACTTTGTGTATTTAACAACAGAATTCTATTTCTTTAGGAATATGATTACTTAGCTAACATTAGATTAATCCTCACAAATTTTTAAATACATCTATAAATCCCCTACTAACAATTAACTATCACTCGTTTTTTCTAATACAGCAAGAACGAAGAAAAAAGGTCTTAAGGGTGCCTCCGATGCAGGTTAGAAGAATTAGTGAAATTCTCTGCTTCATAGTTATTGCATTTGAGTTATTATTGATAAAATTTTTATTTTATTTAGACAAAATATTAAATTTTATTATTATTTGTAATAAGCTTGTTGCATGTTGACTAGAATGCAACTTTTACTAGTTTAGACATTTTTTATTTTATTTAGAGTATATTAATAAAAGTGATAGGTTTCGTTTTCGTTAATAATGATACTTGTTGGTCTTCAAATTTTCATTAGTAATTTAAAATAACGAAATTTATTTCTATAATATAACCCATGTAACCTGATACAATATATTAACTATAAAAATAA
>JABFQD010004060.1:0-12281 GCA_022817045.1 Psix sp. ZL-2020 | reverse complement strand
TTTATATGCATTTTCAGCATGCATATGAAACTCATTCAATATATTTGTTATTAAAATATTATTGGCATCCTTTATTTGTAACGAATTTTTTACTGATGTCCTGGCAAAATTAAAAAGTATATAAGATGAGCAAAATTGAATCAATATAAAAAAATTGAAATTACTTCAGAATGTCTGATTTGTTTAAATTATACAACAAGCAATAATAATATGTATGCAAAAATAAACTGCTTTATATATATATTTGGATTTCACTCAAGAAAATGTAATTATTAAAGCAATCCTTAAATTAGAATATGTATTTTGTACATATTCTAATAATTTCAATAACTTATTTAAGAGATCTTTTAAGATATACAATTGCATTTTAATATATATCGAACTCAAAATTTGCATTACTGTAAATATCATATTCTGAATAATATATAAATATATACTTTTGCATTGAGTTGATTGAATAATAAAATAAAATGTGTAATATGCCAAATTAATCTTGAATTAACGTTCGACTATATTTGGAAGCGTATTATTATTTATTTTTAGATATGATATCAGATTTTGTCTACATTAATCATTTGTTGTGCAATTTTCTGAATCATATTTTCGTAAAAACTTATTCCCAAAGAAAATAATATTTTCTTAGTCTTACTGTATATAAGTTTATAATAACAAAAAACATAAAAAGTGTTTCCACTAGAAAAATCAGTCAGTAATATTTACATTTTTACATTTATCATAACAATATAAGCAGAACAGATTTTCCGCTGCAGCTTTTCAACTTCTCGTGTCATTTCTGCGATAAATGCAACCTGCAAATGTATATATTGTACATCTATGCAATATGTTACTCAGTTTACTAATAACTTCAACTTCAATCATATAAACTGAAGCATGCATTGTACGATCAGGATTATACATATTCGTACTAAAAATACTATATTGAAGGAAACTTTTGTAAGTAAAAGAAAAATATTGAATCAAATTTAATGAAAAGTCTCGCTTCCTTTCATATTTTTCTCGCTTTTAAATTATATTTGTTCAGCTTTTTGATATTTCATATTCTATCGTGAAGATGTTAAGTATTTTTAGAATTAAGATTTCCATGACACGTTTGCTACCTCGTAACGAGTTAGATATACATTTGACTGGGAGTAATAACGTTTTCTATCTAAAACAAATTCGATTTCAGTAATACTTTAATTGGTCGGAAATATAATGAACAATGCATTATGATTGCGTTGATACCAGCAGAAGTAACAATCTTAAAGTTAAAGTAAACTTAAGAACGCATACAATTTTATCAAATTATAATCGATTATTCGTAATTGTATAAGTTATACAAACATCCGTACAATTAAAAGGCGTTTAATACAAACATGTATAAAAGTTAAAATTAAGTGGACACGTTGTGTCGTTTGAATATAATTGATTAAAAGTTATTCACGAAGTCGATAACACTCATATTAGCGGAAGTGGACAAGATATGCATAATTTGTTATTTTCCATTTAAATACAATGACACCTAAACATGAAACCTATCTAAGACTTTATCGACCTCATTGAACCTCAATAATTTGTTTTTCAACTTCTGTGTACGCAAAAATAGCTCGCAATTTGAATCAAATCGATACATTTTAATCACCTGAGTTAAGGGAACAACAATTATTCCTGTGAGGGATATATTGGATATATTCCAAAGGTGATTAAAATTGAATCAACATTTTAAATAAGACAGTATTATTGAACTGAACTTGATTAACCTTTGTTGCATATCTTTGACCCTTTCATACTTAATATAACTATAGATTCTGTGGTGGAATTAGCATTTCAATTTGTTTGAGAAAACATGAGAAATGTTTACTGGTAGAAATAGAACACGCTGCGTATGAAAGAGGCAAAGTCGCGGCAATCAAACTAAATTATATCGACATAGTTAACTGACTAGCTGCTAAAATGATTCAACAACGACTTAACAGTTCCTCGTGACTCAATAATCGACGTTGAGTACTCGTTACAAAAGGATACAATATTGCAATCGTTGAGTTGAAATGAACTCTAACAAACAACTTTGTACAAAGTGACTTATCGATACAAAAAATAAATCCTTATATTCAAAATATCATTTTCAATAGCAATTATGTACGTTGCGGTATAAAATTAAATGAGATTTCTGACATGTATGTTAAGTTGCGCATAGACTAAGTATGTATATGAATAAATATAATAATACTGTCTTGTTGCAGTATGGAAGAACCGTAAGAATTATTTGTGTATAAAATCATAAATATTATATATGCGTATATATAATATTTGGTTGGATATTCAAATGATAATTACGTTAGATCAAATGTCTCACTCGACACAATATTAATTGAATATATCTTCAAATCAATAAAATTGATACAAAAATAAAACTTCAGTAACTGTTGCACATAATTATATAAACGTATAAAAAAGTTATGACTTAAAGTTGCATTAATTGTAGTGAATATCAATACTTTATCATTATAACAACCAGTTGTCGTTTGGTTTGAACACAGTCGTCAATTTTTCATAATAATTCATTTGTAACTTATACAGTTTTCTTAACGCTCACATAAAACAGTTAACACTATATGAAATGTCTTTATATATTATCAGCTAAGTGTTTTGTGCATTTATTTTTAATGATGCTTGACTTGCGACTTCATCTGTGAATTTCCGGTGAAACCATACAAGCCAAATAAAAATCAATTTGTAATTCATACATCGTTTGAATATACATCTGACTCTCAATAATGATTTATCTAGAAATTGAGTTTTTATGAACTGTCATTTCAGGTATGTTTCGAATAAACTTATCACAATTCAAGTTCTATAAAATTGTTTTTATCTTGAGAATATAATCTGTGATTGTAAAAAAACATTGCTGCTCAAAAAATCAAAATTCATATTGAACAAGTACATTTTGACTCTCCTTTCTATCTCAGTAAAGAGCGCAGAGAGAATTCTAATTCAAAGAAACATATTTTAATACAAAACGTGTATTAGAAGTATATTTTCAAATAACGAAACATTCTTAACGTTGTACTTTTCTAGATAATATATGTTTTCAAATAGATATTCAGCCTGCGCTCATTTTGATGGAGAAGTAAAAGTATAAAAGTATACTGTAAATAAAAGATTTGACTTTTGAGCAGAATTTGTTCGTTTTCGTTTTTTTCCAAAATTCTGATAATAAGACTTTAGTGGTACAGTGTTTTAACAAGTTATATATTTAATTTGAATCAAAATGTTAATGTCTTACTTTTTACGATACTATTAGTAATTACTCTCGATATTTATTAGATTTTCTTTACACTTTAGAAGGTTCAGTTATTAATGAAAAACATTTATATCAGTAGAGTCGAAGGCAGAGTGTTTAGACGAACTTTTTAGAAAAGGTTGAGTTAATTTATCATTATCTTGTAACTTTACATGATTTAATCATTTCAGGAGTTTGTACCTAACTCTATTCCATTACAACTTGAAATTTACAATCTTAGGAAAACTTAAACATCAATATTAACATGCTAATAAAAATTTGATGTAGAATTTTTCAGATACTGTAATTTATTTACATGACTTTTGTAATTTACATAACAAGCTTATCGCAAAAATCAATCTCAGAAATTGATAAAAAAAAATGGAATAATTTAATTGAATAATAACGTTAACAATCGTTTGATAAAAATTGATGAATGAAATTGTCATTATTGCGAAAAACTTGGTTTCTCCAGACAAATATTTACACTTTTGCTATGTCTTTGCAAATTGTTTCAATACATAAAAATCTTAACAGTCTTATAGTCGAAAGTAAAAAGAATGTAGTGCAAAAGGTACGTTTGCTTTTATTATTTGTGCATTTAAATGTGTTGATTTAACTGTTCGTTTACATGACGATTAATCACAGATAGGATTAAAATAAGTTAGTTTAACGTTAACTTTTCGTTTCAAGTATGATAAAATCGTACACATTCGAAATTGTTTAGAAAAATAGTCATATTAATTGGAAAGCATAGACAAATAAAACGCTAAAGAAAAACGTCAATATATTCATTTGTATAATTTATCCAGCCTTAATTCAAATTGAACCGGTCAGTACTTCAGTTGGAACAAAATAACTTTTAGATACCATCATTTTAAATACATATATACATTGTACTTGTATATATTTTTGTATACTTTGTTCAACTACAAGTGTAATAGTACCCTAAATTGCAAAAAACGCTGCTAGAAAATTGGGAAGTTTTATAATGCGATCTTACCAAGAACGAAATCTTCAATTACGATAATGGGTACTATTGCGCATAACGTTTAGATTCAGTTTTGTTGGCACTCACGTATTACGCAGAGAATACTGTGAATTTTTGTTTCGCAAATATTACACGACTTTACGAAGTGATCATGGATTATTCATCGTCAGATGATTCAGTTGAGCTCTCTGGCATGGAGCTGAACCAGTTGCCGCGATTTCCTGTGCTTCTACAAACATACAAACATATCATTTGAATAACAACTTTCGACATAACGTTTCAAATGTTTCAATATAAAATTGACTAATTTCATTTACAAAGTCCTAACATTTGTATACATCTCAGGGCGTTTTACGGCAGCTCGAAATTGGAAAGATCATTAAAGTTTCATGAAATACCTAGTACGTTGGCGTGTACTGGTTGGCAGTGTCAAAGAGGTTCGGTAGTATTGCGGAGTAGCACTGCAAGTGGCATCTTCAAGTCTTCTCTGCAGAGTCATAGTTTCGTGGGGAGAAGTGACTAATTCATCTTCGTTGTCCAGATAATAACGGGACCCAGTTGCACTTTTGCAGTTTTCACATTCACTACGGTAGTCATCATTTTCGTCGTGCAAGGGTGGCAATGCCTGCATGCTACATGTGCACGTGACCGAATCGAAACTTCCATCTTCGTTGACTTCGTTCGCAGAAACCAAAGGAGGCTGAAACAAAGAAGACTTCTTTATATTTCTAAGTTCTAACAATTTGTAATCATAATTTACAACACAATACGCTGTACTTTTGTTCCTCAAAGCCATCTATTCTCATTTATTTACCTTGAAAGTACAAATCGTCGTCGAAAGTTTTTCCGCAGATTTGGCAGCTAGCATACAGGAAGATGAGGAAGACGGTTGTTCCAGTCGTTTGCCGTTGTCGTAGAATGAGCTCCTCTTGGCTGAATTATCTCCGCTGGGAGGAACAGTCGGGGGAGCCGATCTTGGCGACAGTCCCGACGACGGGCATTTGGCATTGGCGTCGAAAAGGGGCATCACTGATTGGTGAGTCGTGAATTCCTTGCGGAGCTTCAGGCTGCTGGTAGCTAACGACCTTGGAATGGTGCGATGCGTGGTGACGTTGGCATTTGGCAGGGTAGCAGATATAGTGAAGGCGCCACTTTGTCTGGGCAGTGTTGTGTGATGCTTGTAATTGGTCGAGGTGTTGGGCAGCATCAACACATTGCTCGTTTGTGGCTGACAGTGTTGCACGTTCGGGTTTGGCAGGTTTTCGTAGGTGTTGGTGCCGATGGTAAAACTGGTCGAGGAGGTTCCCGGGTAGAGGGCTGGCGAGGTCGATTCGTTTGGACCCATTTGGTAGCAGTTGGAGTGTGTTCCTGGACTGCTGAGGGGGCGGTTGGACACCGCATTCAAGGGAGACGTGCTTGGGGCGTTGATGGTACTCGAAAGGGTTGGCGAGCTAGCAGTCAGAGGCGCCTCTGTGTTGGCAACTATGGCAACGCTTGGATGGCTGTTGCGGCTGGACAAATAATTGCTGGTGAAATTCAGAGGAGATAAGGTATGCGGCGTGATGGACAAGAGAGCCTGTTCCGCATGAGCTGCTGCCACTGCTTCCTCGTAGGGCGGGGGTGCCTCGCCTCGGGGAAAGTAATTACTCGGAGGCTTCCACAGGGGATAGCTGCCACCGCAAGGCATATCATCCATCGGCACGCCATGTTGCAGGCTATTCCTCTCCATGTACCCCATGCTGCCCAAACTCCTTTGATCTTCCGCTAATTGACGGCTCTGTCGCCCTGCTACGCAATCTGCAAAAATCCATTTCACGGATTAGGCAAGCAAATAAAAACGATCGACGTTCGGAAAGACGACGTTCAAGCGATGCCACGGGTTCAAGTGCCCTCAAGTGGCAAATTAGCGCTTTTGCAGTCGAGCACATGCGTGACTCAATAAAAGACAAATGTAATTCAATCGACTGTAATAACTTGAAGCTGAGATGTTGTCGTAACACAATTGATGTGTGTATGACAGAATTTAAGTAATCCTGTTAGACTAGCAGATGATTGAGTTTCGCGAGAAACGCAATAATGCCTCGAATGTAGAGATAAGCAAATTATTATCTCTCAGACGGTGAAAATAACTTGAACTTGTCACTGTAGGCTCGCACTTTGATTGACGTGTCTAAATTAGTGCAATCACAGCGATTGATAAGAATTATTGCGAACGTAATTCCTTTTAGTTATTCATAAATGATTGTATAATTCTCACGCAAGGTCAGCCTCTGAACAAGCGTCTCGGTCGGCGGCTATCTTTCAATAATGCAATAACGCGAGAATGATCGTTCTTCTCATTAAGACTTGCTATGTAGAAGACAATTATCGCAATAGCGATCGCGCGTTTGCTCCGTCGTCTTTACAAAAACTCGTTTGTTTTGCATTGGTAATGAATTGTTACCTCGAATTTTCCGCTGGCGCACACGATGGATGAAAAAAAACAAGATACTGAGGGACACTAAAGCTGTAATGCAGCTCGCCATCAGTCGCAGACCCAAATCAAAACTCGTGTTACTCTCGACCATGTTAGATCCATTCCCATCCGGCTTGTCATTGGTTACTGAAGATAAGGTGTCGTCCATGCATATAAACTCACAGCACGTGTTGCCAAATCGAAAAGATTTGCAGTCGTCTTTTGGTAGCGATTCCTGAAATTATCGTCACATTAATATCACAAATGTGATGCAAATGAAATTCCTTCGAGTGAATTTCATTTTGCAAATCAACTCTAGGAGCATTATTTGCACTGTCTTTTTGCACAACTACTTGCAAAAGCTCTCAAATATTCTTCCACGACGGCAAAGAGCAACATTTGTTCACTTCGACTCACTTTTGTAATTGAAACATCAATGAGTGGAATCTAGGTTATTCGAAATTTGCCTATAATTGTGCAGTAAAGAAGTGCTTTGAAGCTGCCGTATAATTAAGCTATGTTTGTAAAAGAAATTATGGTACCTGTGGAGAAGTGCAAATGACCGCTTTGCACCACTTTGGATTCCCGTTATCACAAACACAAAGTGTACAAGGCGCTGGACCAGGAATATAGTGAAATCCATTTTCATATGAACGGCCTTGTATGTCTTTACAAGAAACACCACCTTCCGCTTGACCTACACAGAAATGCGAAATTCATATGGCGACGATCACATCGATACATATTTCCGACAACTTTATGTATTGCAGCACAACTGATATGTGTGATAAGGCAATATTGGACACATTCTTTTAACCATCGCGAGGGAAAATAAGGGGCGTACAAGTGTTCTTATGGATACTTCCAAAAAGGGATACAAAACTGCGTGAAAGAAAAATAATCAAATGGAATTAACAGTATAAAATATATTTGTTCACGTTTTAATTCATTCAATTTCAGTCAGAATAACTGTCTGTCTATCAAAGAAACATATTTGTTGAAATAATAATGAAAGATAATTTTATATTCCGACCAAAGACTAGGATTGATTTTCCAAAATCATTTCAAATATTTTGAGCCGATAATAAAAATAGTTCGAACTGAGAATAATCGTTATTGAATAAAGACAAAATATTATCATATTTGACTCAGTATGAAGACATGATACATTGAATCCAACTCCCTGTGGTATCGCAATTTGTCTGCAATGATCCCCCCTTTTGTGAAAAGGAGGAAGCTTTATTAAAGTTGCCAAGTGACATTATCTTAAAAACGCAATTAAGACTAGATGGATCAAAAGATACACTTCATAATGCATTAGATTGCCTTTCAACATCAAACAAACTTGTTCTCATTCGGAAACAATTTGATATATTATTAGCGAATTATTATTTGTCGTCGAAAGTTGGAACTGTTGGACAGCATTTGACAGTACATGAAACTACAAGTTAAAGATGACGCGGAGTTTCATCAAGTTTCGTTGGAAACTTTCATTGGCAACTCATTAAAATTGTACAGTTACTTGTTTGGCAATAATCATGAAAATTGTAATTGAATTTAGAACGAGTAGGAACTTTTATATTGTATTTGCGGTATTTTAGAGTCGATAAAGCAAATATGATTAGAAATGCTACGCTCATCCCCTGCAAGACAATAAGCTGATTTTTCAACAGTTACTTACAATTTCATAAAGCGTATTAACTTTTTAATTGAAGCCGTTTTTGTGATCGGGCATTTAACATCATTTTTAATCAAGACTAAGTTCTGACATGAAAGACATAAAAGCTAACGAGATGAACAATATATAATCGTTTACTTCGTAATTATTTGTTGCAGAGACGTTTTACCTATTTTCACTCTCTAATCCATATCATTTAGAATTAAATTCTTTCATCTGACTAATACTCCGTCCTTTTTGGAACTGCTTCTTTCCTTTTTTAAAGGTCCAACGGGTTGCTGGGATAAATCAAAAGAGCAGTCACAATCCGTGAATATTCGTGACTGCGCCGATGTACTTTGAAGTAATATTATCACGTCAAATTTAATAACAGTTGAAGAAAACCGTGAAAAATTGACGAAATCATGTCGCATTGCGATTCAGCGGATTAATTCCTGTCGTTTGGGAAAAAAACAGGACGTCTGTTTCATAATGAAATCACGCTATAATTTATACCAAATTACACGCGCTTGGTTTCAGTTTGATAACTATTTTATTGGATCCAAATGTTTGCTCTGATTGATCTATTCATACCAGTGTAATATCACTCGAGTCAGGTTATTTAAATGCATTTTTCTACCGCGCTTCTTGAAATATTTGTTTTTTCAATGATCAATATCTTTTTGCACGACTCCTTCGTTTAATAAAACAGTTTGACTTCCAAAAATTATTGATCTTTTCATCTGAAATTGATTTCAAACGCTAATGCTTGCTGCGATAAAAGAGGAAAGCAATAAAAAGGAGACAACAAAAAACATGCCAGAGAATAAGGCTGTAACATTCTTTATCTGTATCGATACGATTGCGAGTCATCGCAGACGTATTCGATAACATAATACACCATAATTCAATGAACGTTAACTATTGATTAAAAAATTGCTCAACATTCATTACCTTCCTCAAAACCAGACCTTTCATTGTGCGATTCAAACAGCAATGAGTCATCTAATTCATGCTTATAACACTGCACTAAACAAAGCTGTTCTGAATGCTTAACAAGAGAAAGCACACAGTAATATTTCTCGATCGGCAGTGGCTCATTTCAATTTTTTAATACAACTTCTGTTCGCCGTTTTTTTTCTTTTTTTTTTCTTCTCGTACATGCCACCCAGAAGATTCGCAGCCCCAAAACAAAGTTGCACATTTATGCATGCAAATAGCACTTCCTGTTTCGAACCATAAATCATTCCGGAGGCTCCTGAGATAACAATTAAACTATTCATTACTGCGACTCCCGGAAAAAGTACAACTTCTCAATAAATAATCGCCCTCTCACATTCATGCACATCCCTTTGTTTTGATAGACGTCAAAGCCAGTAGCGACTCGGTTTATTCACTTCCGGTCTGCGTCGCGGGGATCAAAAGCTGTGGAATCAAAGCAAAGCACAGATCGAAAATGAGACACGTTTGACAGCTAATCTCGCGAATTGTCAGCGCCGGCGAAAATTGGCGATTGATGCTCGCGCGTCTGAGCGGGAAATCGCTTTTCCCAACAATGGGCTTTCGGTTGAAAAGAGACGGAAGACCCGTACGGCCCGTCGGGCTAAAAACGTCCTGCTTTCGATTGCAAATCGTCGCTTTTTCGGGACACGATTGTGCTCGGCTTACCGTTGATGTGCAGGGTGAGTGTGAGGACTGCATAGCCGAGGATATCACCGCTGCTGTACCTCATTCTGCAATCGTTATCTCGTCATAATCCTGTTGTTTTGCAGTTGCTGCTGACCTTCTCGCGTTCGAGATCTACGTAACCGTCAACCAAAATTCATTCTCAGCATCTTTCTACGCGGTATCCACAGCGCCGCGACCTCCTCCGAGTGTTTAGGGTCACGGCCCAGCCTGTCGCACCTTACATTCGCGCAAACACTCCCGCATTTCCGAGCAATTCAATGTCACCTCGCAACACCCTGCTTCAACGTAACGCTTCTTCAACGGGAACGGCGACTATGCTAGCGACTCCCAATGCCCGAACCCGAAGCATGATCGATTAGTAAACGAAAGACGAAAAGAGATACCCGCGTTCCAGATCTCATCAGTAACACCATCTTCCAGCTCGGTCATAAACTAGCTGCGCCGTGCACTGACGGTGCGACAGAAGTCATTTTACGCGCTACTTCGAGAGGCTGTGATGGTAAATGAGAAGGCGGCTTTATCCTTTATAGTTCCGAGTTTCCGACTTCCTCGAAATCCTGGATGTAATTGTGTTTTACTCATTTTAACGATTTTGTCAGATTTTGAATTTTCGCAATTGAAATGTTTTTTGCGCTTTTTAATGACGAATATTTCAAAGAAGTGATTTCAATTATGTATCTAAGATCTAATAAAATCTATTACATTTTAATTTTATTTTAGTACTCTTACTGTCCCGCAACGCCTAATCTTTTTAATCCTTTTAAATTGATGTATTGCCTAACTGCCATTTTATTACGCTACGTATTTTTG
This sequence comes from Psix sp. ZL-2020, assembly GCA_022817045.1. Taxonomy (NCBI): domain Eukaryota; kingdom Metazoa; phylum Arthropoda; class Insecta; order Hymenoptera; family Scelionidae; genus Psix; species Psix sp. ZL-2020. The sequence goes on along the minus strand of JABFQD010004060.1, from coordinate 1,396 downwards.
TATTCTACTTTTTTATAATCATAAGGGTTTATTGCTCGTTTGTATTTTCTAAATAAATCAAATAAACTGTTTTTCATTGTTAAAAGGTGTTTTGGAAAGGTATGGTTTTTTGCGATTGAATGAATTTTCATAATAGTAAAAAAGTGTATGTAAATATTATTTTATTGTTTTTTGTTCATTTGTGATCGAGCTAGATATTTAATATTTATTTTTGATTATATTTCATTTAAAAGTTTGAAACTTTCTTTGTTTACTGATATCAGTTTTCGATAGATCGTAAAATGCAGTTTTGGTAAGATATATTGAAAAATATTTTTTGACGCAAATACGAGGAATTATAAAAATGATATTTTTCAATAAACATTTAAGATGATGAATATGTATAAAAGGTTGTATCTTGTGTTAGATTTTTGGTTTATTTTAATGCTAATCCTTTTGACTATGAATATTTTAGACGGATTATGTTGGACGATAAAAACAAAAACGAACTCAATTCTCACGTTTGAATAATATTCAAATATAAAATGTCAATCTACAATTTTTGGTTAAGTTATATTTTCTAGCGATACATTATTTATTTGGCAACTACTTATCGAAATTACAAGTGATCGCATTTCCAGAAAAAATATTAAAAAAGTTGTAAAAAAATTGAATAAAATAGTAATAATTAATAAAGAAAAGAGGAAGAAAATTAGAGATTCTAAAGATGGAAAATCTTGATCTGGAAAACGAGCCTGAAGATGTACGAAATGCTACTCCTGTGCAGTCAGAAATAGAACGAGGACAGATGATCAAAGAATCTGAAGAACATCAATTTGAAATTGAACATTTCGAAGGTGTTAATCAAGACGAATCTGATGATTTACAGATCGAGCCTTCAAAGGGTGAAAAGCCCAAAGCACTATCGGTGAAAATATTGAATATTTATTCTTGTTTCACAAATGTTTTGAATATACAAAATTTCATAAATATAAATAAATTAATGTATGTTATAGTCAAGTTATATTCTGAATAATATTTTTAATAATATAATGAACATTCCCTAATTATGGATTTTAAAATCATTTGCGTAAACTAAAATAATTATTGATATGCATTAGAATTAATGTCCTTTAGATAGCGAATTAATTTTTAATATTTTGAAATCAATATTGAAAACAGTAGTAATTTTTATTTGATTTTATTTTTAAGGACTGTGCATCAAAAAAGAAAACCGAACTTATCAAAGCTACAATACCAGAAAAGCCCTGTAAAATAACAAAACCAGAAAAAGTACCTCGGGAAAAGTTATCAAGAAAGGAATATGTAGATTTATTAGCCCTTCCAAGGTTACTATGATATCTATTTAATTTTGAATAATGATTAAAATAACAACAGCAACAACAAAAAACAACAA
>JABFQD010004059.1:0-12283 GCA_022817045.1 Psix sp. ZL-2020 | reverse complement strand
TATTGCATACCAAAATGCTTTTGATATTTGAAATAATACAAATCTAGAAAGCAGGGAGTATTAAACATATTGGAGAGAATCGTGTACCTAAAGAGAAATAAAAGAACATATTTAACTGTATGTAAAAGCACATTTGCAAGACTGAAAGTTTTACTTAAGAACATGCGCTTGCGCAAAGTTTTCGTTTGCGCAAAACTTTACGGCGTAAAAATATTTATGCGAAGTTAATGTTTATTTTCATTCTTTTTGTGCGATTTAAAATCCGTAATCATACCGTTTTATTTTCATATGGAATATTTGTTTCCAACACAAAACATTATAATCAATAATTTTCATTAGATATTAATGTAACATTAGAAATAAGATGCAAAATGAATTAGATAATAAATCCGGAAACCTAATTTTAAACGATAATATTTTTCTTTAAAGTTTATATACTACAATTATAAATTATGATTAAACTTTAGTTAAAATATTACTTTCAATTTAAAATTCACGAGCATTCATCATTTAGATAAATGCCCTTCAATTTACAAAATTCAATTTCGTATTCTTATATGCAGAGTCAGTTTGCGTTCTTAGACAGAATATACTTTTACGATATGCTTTTATGTACTCAGTTATGAGTGAATCGTTTTTGTATTAAAATTCAATTTATGAAAAAACTTTGAATTAAATTGTCAATTAATTTTCATTCCTTTCATTTTATTTATTGAGAAAATAAATTCACCACTTTCCTTTTTTTGTTGCAGATTGAATAATCTTCATTTAGCAGCAACATTTCATTCAAAAATATTGCTCGTCAATTTTGGAATAATGTGATGGAGTAATATTTATAATTTAAAAAAGACCATAACAACGTACGTATCCAAAGAAGATATATTCCAGCCATCGGAAGATAAAAAAAACATTATGATTAGCGTTCTAAGCTATTACTCGATAAAACGTATTCCACCAAAAAGTTCACTAAAGAGTTCATTTGTAAAGAATGCACCTAACCGTTCCACCTTATTTAACTCCCGCAAAACGTTAACTTCATGAGCATCCAGCATCAGGAGAATCGAAAGGTCAAAAATGCGCGATAAACTGAAGCCACTTGACAAGGAAAAGTTAAAAATATGACTTTCGGACCGATCCTGCGATTGTACGATGCGAGGGATGAGCATTCAACTGCTCGAAATCATCGTAAACGACAAATCATGAACCATAGTGACTTTTATCTAGTCGGACTTGACGGAGTTGACAAATTTGCCCTCGATGATTTGAACAGGAGCACAGAGAACGCGACAATCTTGTCAAACCAGACGAAAATCCACGAAACGACATGGAAGCTGATAACAGACCGCGCGGGTCTCGCGGTAGTGCTTCTTATCTTTTCAGTCGCGACGGTTTTCGGCAACACTCTGGTGATCCTGGCAGTTATTCGCGAGCGTTATTTGCATACCGCGACAAATTACTTTATCACGTCACTAGCATTCGCGGACTGTTTAGTGGGTTTGGTGGTGATGCCCTTCAGTGCTATCTACGAAGTGCTCGAAAATCGGTGGCTCTTTACGACGGACTGGTGTGATGTTTGGCGTTCGCTGGACGTGTTGTTTTCCACCGCGTCGATCCTCAACCTTTGTGTAATCAGCCTTGATCGCTATTGGGCTATTACAGACCCATTCAGTTACCCAACCAGAATGAGTCGTAAAAGAGCGTGCGTACTAATAGCCATCGTTTGGATCTGCTCCAGCGCGATATCTTTTCCTGCTATCGCCTGGTGGCGCGCTGTCAGGACAGAGGATGTCCCTGAAGATAAGTGTCCTTTCACCGAGCACCTGGGGTACCTTATCTTTTCTTCCACTATCAGCTTCTACCTACCTCTCTTCGTCATGGTCTTCACCTACTACAAGATCTACCGCGCAGCAGTCATCCAGACGAGGAGTCTCAAACTTGGTACTAAACAGGTTCTGATGGCCAGTGGCGAACTTGAATTGACCTTGAGGATCCATAGAGGAGGTGGTACTAGTACTGACACCAGGCACCTCTTCCGAACTGCGTCCAGCACGCCGGAAGACTTGCAGGACCTGGAGGAACCATTGACGGTTCCTCTACACAACAATGGTCTTACCAGGATGCCCTCGACCAGAATCAGCAACAAACAGCCAATAGCGAAGAACTTCTCGTTGTCTAGGAAACTGGCCAAGTTTACTAAAGAGAAGAAGGCTGCCAAAACGCTGGGCATCGTGATGGGAGTGTTCATCATCTGCTGGCTTCCCTTCTTTGTAGTCAATTTGTGGTCAGGGTTCTGCAGCAAATGTATCTGGCAGGAAGAAATTGTCTCTGTTGCCGTTACGTGGCTGGGATGGATTAATAGTGGCATGAATCCTGTTATATACGCGTGTTGGAGCAGAGACTTTCGAAGGTGAGTTGATAGTTTGCCTAAGCAGATTACAAAAGTTTATTAATTTTCCCACCTGCAGCGCTACTCCAAGGATGCTCGAGATAAAGGCATGGGAAAATCGTTTCTTTAGATTTTCATTAATTTAAAGTTAGATTCGATGGTACCCATGAATAAATGAAGGTGGGGCGAAAATAAGTAAATAGAGTATTGAGCAGAAAATACAAATTAGGAAATGCCTCATCAGCAGGGCTTACACGTTTTTTGTCTTGCTGTAAGTTGAAAATCCTTTTAGTACCATCATATAAGGTTTCTTCAGGATATACTTTTCGGGATTATCGATTATGGTAAATTCAGATAGCGTAAATGACTGGGAGTATTTAACGGGTCTGATAAGATTATCTTGTTATTGAAAATGTAGTAATTTTAAGTTTCAAAATAGACGATTGTCGGATTTCGAAACTTTCAAGGATTTTCTCTTTGACAATTGATATTATAAATTGTAGCATTAGTTAAATTTGACCATTTCTTTTGAACTACTTGAATTGGGTTACAATGAAAATTTTGATTGGATCTTGAATAACCAATTTTTCGAGTTAAAATATCTAAGATATAGTCTATGTTATCATTTGAAATGGCAGTTGAAAATAATATGTTTTAAAAAGAAAATAATCATATATCTTGAAAATTGAAGCACATCTTAGAGACAATTACTTACGTTTCATTGATAGTCTACTCTTCCAAATATTTTCTTTAACCAAAATTTAATGTGATTCCATTGCTACAACAGGTTGTAATAGCTGACATCATTTTGATTTGTTGATATTGTTATGGTTTTCGTTTAGTCCCGGTCAAGCTATAACTGGCCTTGGCACTTGAAATTATAATGTAAGCTCGCCGATATAAATGGATCTGATTTCTTCTCTAAATTGAAATACTTGGTTTGACATACGTTTCCGATTTGCCAACTACTTTTTCCCTATTTTTCGATTTATAACGATAGTTCACGAAAACGACATAAAACCGTAACCGAAAAAGCGTTACACTGAGAAAATAAGATTATTGATTCGGTCGATGACAACGTCGGGTATTTTTAGCAGATTTAACATATTTTTGAATACATTATTGATTCGTCCCGAATTGCCAAATTGTGTCTTAAAAAATGTTGCGAATAAAATAAGTAATTAAAAAGGAAAACTTAGGAAATCCAAATGTTAAATCAGTCTCCGAGTTGGAAACGCAAGCAAGCGAGAGCTAGTCGAATCGAAGCGAATAAATGGGTATTGCGACCAGTCACTAAGTTGTCCAACTTTAAATGTCCATGATCAATACGAAAAGTTCATTTTAGTCTAGTTTGATTTTAAACTTAGTGAAAAATTCTAATATTAAATTTCATCCCAATTTTCATTGTGCTATTTAGCTTTATTGATTAATGTGACATTATTTAAATATCTGCTTGAAAATCCAAATAAGGGGCTAAAATTTAGTTGGAAGTAGTAGGGTGAAATTGTCATTTCAATTCTTCCTGATGAACAATACTTCCCAGTGAAGAAAAAGGTCCTAACATATTAATAAACTTTCATAGCGTGTATAATAAATTTTGATTAATTCTTAAAGTTTATTTACGGCTTCTCGAAAGCTGTAATTGATTGTAGCTTCAAAGATGAAATGTCTAGCAGAATGGCAAGCGTGATTGTTGCATTTACTTTGTTCTGTAGAGATAATCTCAAGTAGCAGATCGAGCTTGAACACTAATAGTTATCTCTGTCTTAAACAGGCATCAATCACTCAGCTCAAAATTACCTCCTGTTTTGTTTACACATCTGTTTCCAGAACGCAATTGGTGGTAAACTTATCGCTATAGAACTCCGTTTTGACATTTAAGAAAATCGTATTCAAAATCAAGATAGATTTTGAGCCATTTTTTATTCAATGAAATTGCTCTGGAAATATAATAACCATAATTATATCATAACGTTAGTCGTATTTTTTCGATTTATTTCAAACTGAGATCGACGTTTGTGATCGGCCATAAAACAAACGGGAAACATCGCAAGATATTTCTCTTGATAGCAATAAATTCTTTGAAGACGTTTGATGCATATTTCCGTGAAAATTAACATTAAAATTATTTTTATGCGTCGCGAGTAAAAAATCGTTACGAAACATCTCGGGATTCGAGTTATTGTTTTCCAATTATTGACAATGGTTTACACAAATGCACGATAAATTCCGGTATCGTGCACTTTTATGCCGAATACATAAAATAAAAAATGTCACGCCATTTAATGATGACACATGCGCGATACTTAATGGTTAAGATGAGCATTTATCACGTAGTAAAATAGGCATTCCTTTACCGATTCGACACTTTTTTTATTGGATGAAATATTACCGCATGAATATAATGAATCCCGTTTATAACAAAAAAACGTTTCGCTGGTAACAGGATAATATTAAAAAAGCAACTAATCCAATTTTTGGAAACACGCAACAAAAAAGTCGACTTTCTGCAGCAACTAATTCGTGGCCTCGGGCGTTTTGTCGAATTGAAAGCTTAACCAAGTTCAACACGACACACCCTTAAAGCTCCTTTGGGTACAAAATAACAACGTTACGCCGTGGGAATTTGGATTTTCGACAGTCAATATTTTTGTAAAACCCGCAATTATTGCAAAGATAAATCTTTGTTTCGTGGAAGGTCAAGCAAAATAGAATTTACTGCGGCTAAAAAATAATTTTGTTGTGGCGTCTAGTTATTTATTTGAATGGTAGCGCAGAGGCCTTATTGCAATTTCTTGTTTCGTCTTTACCTCAGACTCAACATACACAAAAATTGGCTCGCTTTTTGTGTAGCTTCGATGTTCTAATTTATTTTCTGCAATTTCACGTGTATCGCAGTACCTTAATCAGCGCCAACTGCAAGCACAAGTGAAATTTACCGTCCAGCTCAAGTTTTCCACTTTCCATATTGATTTTAAATTAGAATGAAAATTACGCTAACAAAAGGTATCCAAGAAATGAAATTGATAAATCCATTAAGATCCGTTCATATCGATATCTTAACGCACATGAACTGTAATCAACCTACAAATGAATTGCGAAAGATTGCGACCCCGATTTCTGCAAACGTGCCAAATGTGAGGGATTTGACATATCAGAAAGATTTATGCATTTCGCCGGTCTGTGCGCTAAAAACTTACGGCTGAAAATTACAACGCTCCGTCGCTAAGTGAAAATAAATTCATAGCATGTTGTGTGTTTAGAATATTTTTTGCCCAGAATGTGCATTAATAGAAACATTTGATATGAGTTATAACAAACATTTTACGTGGACAATAATTTTTATTAAAAACACGAAATGTAGCACGCGATAAAATTTATTGCCATCCCAAGATGTGTTGTATAACTTTTTTACACGAAACTTTTTACGTTCAGGAAGCAAACTTCAAAACTTCAGCTGTGAATATTTTAAGCCAGTCCTCTCTGTAGTCAGTCGAAAACATAATGGACGACGTGACTTTTAATTGCGTTTCGTTTAATTATTTTCTAAGTGAAACAATAAATAATAATTGGGCCTCTTTGGTCTGTAAGTATTCGTCGCAGTGTCTCAGAAATGATTTAGCCTAACAATTTGCAATGGGATATAATTACATAGACATTGTTGCATACAACCTATGAATAATCTATTCAAGATAGCACTCTCCAAACAGTAATTGGACATGGAGAATAAATATATATTGAATTATGATATAATATTATTTACATTAGGCATTATGTGAGTACACCATTTCATTGCTAATCCAATGTGCAAATTAGCGCTTAATAAATGGTGTTGATAATGGCAACAGCAACAATATTGATTGAAGCCCGTATTCTAATATATGTAGAAATGTCAATCTATCATAGGAAGATCTGTTATAACAGTATACAATTAAGTTCAAATCATTCGATATCATTCGAATGCTCCAACTCAAATAACAATAACAAATAAGCTCATTCGTCCAACTGGAACATCAAACTAAAAATATGAAACGTTCGTCAAAAACAGTGTTTATCAACGCGACATATTTTTTGATTATCGCAATGGCCGAAAAGTTATCTATTCGCTGCATGTTTTGCAAAACATGAATCTACTATTTTTGTGCCAATGAAATTATCCACGCAGAAAACTGATTCCCCCTTTGTCGTAAATGATATTTATTTTTTCCTTTTTTGATCGAACATATGACTAAGTCAAATAAATGAAAAACAAACCAAAACACTTTCAAACAACACAGATTCGCATTGATATCGTACGAGTATTTACGATCAAGTTTTGGAATAGTATCAGAGTAATAGCCATGGCTCATCTTACAAAGGATTTACGGTATTGCGAAGAAATTCAGATGAGAAACTATACGTGACCCTTAGAAAGGGAAAAAAAGCCAATAGACTGTGTTCAAATATATCGTATTTTCATACTATGTTAAAATGCCGAATATCTACGATCAAAAATAAAAAATGTTACACCTATTGCATCTATGAGGCGTGAAACAAAATTAAATATTCAGCACATTTGTAATTAAAAGGTCACATAAAACGGGTATTTATATACCCGCGCGACATCGTTATACGTTACAAATGTGATGTATTATTATGGAATGCAATTTCAATATTGGATTCTGTGTGCCGGAAGTTGCGAAAATTATAAACAGACACAACGTTCGTGGCATTTAAATGTTAAATGGCAGAGCTGCATTGACAAATACTTTTGTTCGGCACATATATATCTTTCGGAACATTTAATTAATGTAAACAGTGCAAGTGCCTCTGATATGTAGCACTCCTTTATTTGGGGCTTACCGAATTTACGTGTTTCCTTCAACTTGACGATCAACTTTGTCTAATTCGGACACAACTTGCTGTAGATGCAAACAAAAATTGTCGCCTTAAACGACAATGCCTCGTTTGTTTCCACTGAAACTTATCTATTGCGACTGTTGCGCAGCACCCACATTTCACTGCTAACATTTATTTGAGTGAAAAGTGATACTCGATAACAACATAATGAAGTAGAAATGTTATTGCGCGACATTTTTTTCAGTGTTCATGTGACGCTAATAAATTTGTCGCCTAAATTTCAATGCTTTGCCGGCCCAATTCTTTGCGATAATACGAGTTTCATGGCAGAATTCCGCGTGAGCACGAAAACTGGGACAACTATCGTTGTACCGCATAGATTGCATATATAATCAGATGTCCAGCACAGTGGCATGTACTTTTCAATTTTTCACACTTCCGCATCCTTTAAATGGTCAAGGATGGACATTTATATGTGTAATAAAAGCTTCATTTTTTCGCAATTGTGGCGACACTTTCTTTTTTTTACACCCTTTTTTTTATCCCGCCGATCTGTAACGTCCGAATTTTAATTTGCAAAATTAAATAAATCCAACGTTTGCGTCATTAATAATCACGGTATAAATCACGTATTACAATTTCGATTGTAATATATTTTCGCTCATTTTGTTCAGTTTCTGAACAGCATTATCTGAAAAAATAATTCATCATAAAATGATGGCTGGCTTTCGGAGGTTTCTTTCAATCAGGGAGAACTTTCGAACATAATATGTGATGTTGATTTATACATGCAAACTAAATCACAGCTTTTACGCATTACTTTTTCACTCTCCTCTCCATAATTTTTTACATTTTAATATGAGTATATGGCTATAAGCAATATACGAAATGGATTTTTTTCGATGTTTTTATTAATTAGATTCAAACTCTCATAAATATTATATGAATGTTTCTTGTGAAATGTAAACCTATATTCATAAGTTCAAAATATGAGTAACTGTTATTTTCGTGTTTCTTATGCTATACGCAGACAATCACGTTATACATTAGGTATATAACTTTAGGTAGCCGTACTTACTTAATATAAGCCATTTATGGCAAGCATATATTGTTATTATGAAAATAATTTCAAGCACAATTTACATGCAAATTATACAATAACTTTCCAATCACAATTTATTATTGAATTGTTTATTGCATTAAACAACGACAGTATTAAAATTTGCATTAAATCCTGTGTATGTAACACATACGCTTTCATCGTACATTTTCATGTTTTAGCAGATAGAAATATTATTGGAAAATAAGAATGTTGTCGTATCATTGAAATATAGTGCTATTCCGCGCACGAAAAGTTAAGCTTCGAAAAAACAATGCCAAACATGATAGTGCATCAAAATATTTAACTTATAACTAGAAAAGATTAAAAAACAAATGATGCATATGCAACTGTCTCGCAAATATTGAGAAAGATTACGTTTTTCTTCAAAAAGAAATTTCTTTTTTCATTGAAATACTTCACAAATACCCTCAAACACTTTTCAACAATCAATGAACTGTATAATACTGCAAATTCTTTTTAAAATTCATATTTCATTTTTTATTTATGAATCAAACTTTTGAATATGGTCGCATTATAATATTTCTGTAGATATATATATTTGATCCTTGCCTACACTTTACTTCTTGTTATTCGCAGACAAATTTGAAAGAAGCTCTGTAGTTGACAAGAACGGAAAATAATTCATTTTTAAATATGTTATTTATATTCTTATGGTAATGATTAATTAACAAATTTATTGTGTGATCATTAATAAGAGAATTGTGGGTTATTATGTATGATACATTTCATCCAAAAATACAGAAATTCTGTTGTAATTTCAGTAATGTTAAAGCAAACACTGTAAATTCACTTGCGAAGACAATAATTCGAAACAATAATGAAAAATGACTTTCGATTAATAAAATAATGGAATATTTTAATTTTCCATAGCCTCAAATTGTTCAAATGAAATTCGCACTAACACAATCGCTGATATAACAATCGTTATATATTCATGTGGGTTATTCAATATGAAATGATGATATCACAATATATCGTGAGATTTATTTTTCAGATGGCGTATTTACAATTCAAATGACGAAAAAAACAATTTTTTACCTACATTTGGGGTCTTTACCATTTATAATTTGTACAATTTAAATTTCGCGCTGGGTTTGTTTAGTACCTTTCTAAATCATATAATCCTATGTACATTCTACACAACCAGCTTTAAGAATAAAAATAACAACAGTGCTTGGTTTCTTGACAAAATTCTTTTCGACATAGCAGTAACAATAATTCGTTGCATTGAAATATATAAAATACATTAAACTCACAACATGAAACCCACCAAGTAGTATATCGAATAATTTTATATTCGATAAAAATTGCGAGCAATGTTCAAAAATATATGTAGCACATTTCAGTAATTCCATAAGTTTTACCAAAGTTATATTGCAGTTTACATAAGGCAAGTTTTTTGATCCCACAGAAACTGCATTTGTTGATGATTTTGTATGACGCAAAGAATATATTTTTAGTTTGGGTTTACACAATTTTTTACTTGCTCTTTTCAAAAAAATCTCGCTTAGATCTCGCTGACAAGTTTCCCTAGTACGTAAATAACCTTTTATTTCATAAGTGCAGAAAAAAACAACATCGGTTTGCGGAAGAATGAAAGAGGAATTACGTTTCATTCTCCAAGGAACAAAACGTTACAGCGCGAGAATAAAATAAAGTTTTTATCCCGAGAGAACAGTTTTGGCTAGAAAAAGTGAAGCATTGTTTCGTCTGTTGGAAAGAAAGTAAAACTAGATTTTTCAAGCACACATAACGGACATGCAAAATCTTTCAATAGCAGAGCATCGATTTAACATCCGAACGGCTAACAATTTATCAGGCCATTAGAACAAAATAAATAAAACGCAGAAACGGAAAAAAACTGATCCGACAATGAATGAACTACCTTGCAAGGTAGCTACTATGGTTGATTTTTTTAAATGTCCACCAAATATACAATGAACATAGAAAATTGATTTTTCCCAAGGTTATCATGCACGAAAGCTAACATATTCAAGGTTGGTAAATGGTCACTTGTGGTAAGACTTTAGCATAAAATGAAAAATTCAATATTTAGAGTTTCTTACAATATTTGTCAAGGAATATTTTGCGACGGAAAAAAGACTGGTTTTGGTTTGAAAAATGAAAAATCAAAATGAAGGTAAAAGTATGTCATACTTTATATTCATGAGGAAAAGAAAACAGTGCAATTGAGTTTGTTAAAAATATGTTAAACGATTGGATCGAATTAAAAGAATTAAGCGATTATGCGCTGTTTCAGAAGTTGATAGCGGCGGTTATACACACGCGAGTCTCGTTTGAATACAAAATGTTTAATTCGATTCGGTAATAGCATTATGATTAATGACGGTTAAGTGAAACTATATGAAATCAGTTAACAGAAATCGCGTTTGTTGAACATTCATTTTTGTATTAACATAATGAAAATTACCTTAGGATATAAATTGCACGTGACCTCTACCCATCCTCTATATTTTAAAACGCGATCAATCTGATATTAATATAGCCCCGCATTCACCGAGACAACTGAATTGCCGACCTCGAAGATACGCCTACCAGGCTTAAACTATTGCACACCATAAGCCGTTCATTGATTTTACATTTACGGTGGTAAATATCCGTGAAGCGTGATAGTTACACGTGGAGTCGCACACAGGACAACAGTTTGACATGTTTACAACATTTTAAAATGAGCGGTAAAAATAGTGAAAATGTTTGAAATCAGCACTTTTTGCGAGAACGAGTCGGTTGATCGAAACCACGAATATTTTTGCCGTGTCGGATATTCCGTCAGATCCGATTTGAGATCAGTTTAAAAAATTTCAATTTTTATCTCATCTCGCGTAACGGAACTGCTTTCTGAACGGATGGCCGATAAAATTTCGTTCATCTGTTTTTTCGTTAAATTTCACGTTTTCGCATTTACTCGGCTTGTACAATTCTCGAAACGCAGATCTGTTTATTTTAAATTACAGTTCTGACACGCGCTGCCTTTCTATTATGTTAACGAAACACAAAAGAAATCTTATTAATGCTTTAATTATGTGATAACGACGACGCTCATTTATTACCTCAATTATTCCTCGTAAATAAGCTGCCCCCTCTAGCCATAAGATTGGTTTCATTTTTGAAATCTTACGTCTTTCAAGCTTCGACACAATATAAAAAACTTTGTCTAAACTTTAAAGATTCAAAATGGAGATATCGTTAATAAGTTTATCTTTAGTAGATTAAAGTAAAATGTATAAAGTACGTTGAGGAAAGCCACTGAATATAGCTAGTTATTTCAATTTAGTTATTAGTTAATGTAACTATATTCTCAATCGCTGAAAATGAGTTTTAATAATTTTAGCTGACATTGCAGGTGCTATTAGTGTGTAATTTGAATTTTCAGTTGTTTCGAGAGAAATATAAATTTCCTTTGTAAATATTGAGCGTCATTGTTGTATAAATTGCGATTATTAAAAGAACATTCTTCCATTTTATACACCAACTAAAATTGTATATGAAATTTTTCATACTCAAGCTCATTTGATATTATATCATTTATACGTTATAAAAGATTTTATTTTATTTCGTCAGATCAAACCATAATTCCTTTCCGAGCGCTATCGATTAAAATAACAATCCATTTTATAACTATTACACGGATTGAATTGTAATAGCATATTAGCTTATGTTAATCGTAAGCTTTTACGATTAATGCATGTAAAAACACTTAAACGAAATTCGTATATGAAGCCAAGACTTACGATTAACGTGCAGATATCAACTTACGAAAATCGTACGACTCACTTGACATTTTGGCAAACTTGCTTCGTAATCTTCCGTGTAAAAGTATGAAATAAGCTAGTGTGCGCGTAACGAGACACTTGAATCGGCTTTCACGTATACTACTTCATTTTCTACTTTTACGGAAGATTAGGGGCAAAATT
>JABFQD010004058.1:0-12283 GCA_022817045.1 Psix sp. ZL-2020 | reverse complement strand
TTATTTTGCATATAAATAAAATATCTATATTTTAAAATTAAATTTTTATTAACTGGTAATATTTTTTTCAATTTTACATTTAATTTTTTGATTGTACAAAGCACCGTCAATTTTTTATGAAAACGTTGAAAATAATTATATTTTCCATTTTATTTTTATACTTTCCTCTATTTTCATGGCCTACCTAAATAAAATCTACGAAAATGCATTTTTTCGTAGTCTAATTAAAAAAAATCATGACATTCGTAGGTTTTGGAATATACAAATTAATTTCTTATGTTCATACAAATAAGACAAATAAAATTAATATTAAGTGCCTATTGCATAATTTAATTCTCTTGCAAGTAAATTAATATGAAAATAAAACCAATTTAAAATAAACTAAGTGACACTCACCATAAATAACAACGCAATAAACAAGATTAATAAAATATCGAAATAAGAAGACGCTATTTTAAAATTTAGTTAAACACCTAATGCAAGCACTACTCATAATACAAACTCGAGATTACAATCAATCTCAATTGACCGAGATTTTCCAAAAGTGATACCTTGATATAATTAAGTGCAAAGTCACTTGATGACATATCAAAAACAAAGCAAATGTCTATGATTTTGAATGTGAAATCAATGCAAATTGAACTCTTTAACTATACAACAACACAAACAAAAATCTTCACTAATGGATAAATGACTGTTAGTGATTCAAATTATATCTTACAAAGCACAAAAACGAAATATAAACTCTAACTTCTCAAATATATCATCAAATAAGATTTCAAATTAAAAAAAATATTTCTAAAATCCAAAACAATTATACTCAGTGTTAAACCTAAAGACTTATACGAAAATTCCCGACAAATTCAGTTTAAAATCGAAAAACAAAACTCAATTAGTTAAACAAAGACACTGTATCAAAAATTCTGACAATTATAGACAATTATAGAATTAAAAACAATTATACAAATTTGAATCAATCACAACATTAATACGACTATAGTTTTTGATGACTCGCCAGATTATTCCAAGAGATAAGATTTTCCAGTATTTCGAGTTCTGACTATATCCAACTAGTACTACTTATCTAAGTCTTCTTCGCCAATGGAAATGCAACGGATGATCCCCAGGTCAACAACAAAACAAGAAGAACTATTTTGAAACATTAATGCTTATATATTCAATCATATGAGTGGATACAAATTTGATATAATTTCCCCAACAGACACAAAACGACCTGTTTTAAACAAAACAGAATAAAGAAGAATGAATTCAAAGCTAGTCTAAAAGGCCCTTAAATTGCTTAATTTACAATTGCAAACCATAATTTAATATTAAAACGATGCTAGTTTTTTTACGTATTTTAAACGATATGAAATTTAATTTTGAATTGCTTTCATTTCTGAAAACCGTATTTTACTTTATATTACTATAAATATTTTAACAAAAAATTATGAATATAATTACTACTATTAATTAGCAAAATATATTTATTAAATTAAAAATATAAATATTCATTCATATTGTTATATAAAACCGATAAATATAATTCTTAATTACACCTATTAAATTTAATTGATTAAATTATTATAATTTATTTTTGTTTGTAGATGAAACTTACATTAAATTTGAAAAGGTATTTTTAATTTTGATTTGAATCGTTGGAAAAATTAACAATGTTCAATAACTATAAAATATAAATACATGCAACGTTTAAAGTAATTAAAAAAATTGTTTGTATGACAATGAATTTCTTTTATAAAAAAATGAAAAAATAATTTACAAATTAAATCTAGAAAATTATTAAACAATCAAAAATTGAATTGAAATTAGAAAAACGAGAGTCTTTAAAGACAATATATATTAGTTTATCTTCAATAATTGTGACTATATTCTATTTAGTATAATAAGGTTAATGTTATACAGAAATTATAATTGCATACAACCAGGGAAGTTACCATAAATGATAATTTAGGTATAACGTATTCATAAATGGTAAAGCTCAGTTTATGGGAACATAATGTTTTAGCTGGTTCATGTCTATTGTATACTGTTGTTGTACATCAGTCATCAGCTTGTTCCGACGATGCCTCGTGAGAATTTACCGGATATCCTGCGTATATTTTCAAATATTACAAACTATTTCATTCAATAAAATATATAAAATAAAGATATTTAATATTATATGAATTAAATAAAACTATTTATTACTTGCTACTCACTAAAATTATAAATCTATTTTATGAAAAAAGTTGATCTTCTATAAATGAAATGTATATTTATTATTCACAATAAATATACATTAAAAACTTTAATATATTTTTACTTGCAACAAAACATAATCGATCAAGTTTAATAACAATATATATGATCAGAAGGTAAAAATAACTAGACATAGTATTCATAAGTAAAACATATTAATCGTATGCAAATATAAATGGTTTTACAGAGTGGTACTACCAAATGAATGATACACAATACGAGGACGAAAACGAGCATCTCGGGACAAAATCCCATGATACCTTACATAATTATACACCTATCATCAACTCAGCGAACAATCGCAGCGATTTCTCTTTTGATTTTCATATTTGCTTTACACTGAATCTGCAGAACCTGCCGTCGCATAACTTGTCATTCCACCAACAGTTTATAATGACCGCTTAAACGGAAGGAGGAGATGAAGCATGCAACGCCTTTTATATACAGTCTAGTCATCAACAAGTGAAATTCGCAGCGGTTAACAAAACACATTGAAGAAAAATTGAAAAAATGCCTTGGTAACATAAATACCGTATAAATAATGAATGAAAAAAACGTACTGGCATTATTTGCATAATTTATCGCGACGCTTGCTCGCTGGGCATAGGACCTTTTTTTTGCTAGCGATGTCTCGCTCAATACCGTTTGATTTTTTCATTAGGATATTAATATTAAGAGATCATAGACAATGTCGCAACTAACGTAAAAAGTACGTCGACTGTAATACATGGAAAACGGTATCGGCATCGCATAGAAAACGGCACCCAAGATACGAATTGTGTGTAAGCCTGGTTGAAGGACCAAGCTGATATCCGAGCATGCTAAACAAATCATAGTTTTACTTGTTTTTCAGTGTCTCTTTCACCTTCTCCAGTCTAATCTGTCTCGCCTTCTAGGGCGCGTTCGCACAATCAGAAGGCACGTGTGCGTTTGCGCTTCGAGTGACGCGCTTGAAAAGACAACTGTAGGTCCTTTCTTTAACAAAGGTTCGGTTCCATGTTGCGCCATTGTACGATACACCGTGTCCTATCTTACAAGAAACAACATATGATAAAATATGTTCACGGCATCGACGCGCAAACGCACTCACCTTTTGCTCGAGTGTTACGTTAATTTTATATATATTTTTATACATGAATATGTATGTACATAAGTATATGATTCTTAATTACGGCAATAATAATATACTTTTGCATGCAAAACAAAAGTCGTATCACAGTGGGACATCGTACATTTGTTAATAATATAGAATATTGTTTCTTTCTCTCGCCCCCGATAATTTCATTCCCGACTTTGCCGCTACACTTCCCGCGAATTATCTCTGCAACGCTCACGCATTGTACAAATTATTTCTTAGGCGTCCTTAACCCAATCCGTCTCTGTGTTGAATTTTTCAATTTTTTTGTATTTTTTGTTCATATTTTATGCTTTTTTTATCGTGTATATATATTTTTTTGTTTGTTTGTTTGTTAATGATAAATTATCACACGAAAGAACTTGACAGTCATCGACGACAATCCCTGGCTCGAGGCAGACGTGGCTCTGTTTCTGGCCCAGAGAACCGATTGCAAATTGGCTGACGAATTTATACATATAAGGCTTTATTTATGTTCAAACATAATCATAATTGGGGGCGTATCACAATCGAAAAGACGTTCGAGACTAGTCACGCAGCGTCCGCCGCCAGCCAACCGAGCCAGTCCAGCTACGATGAGCCATCGCGTCCTACCGGTAAATACGGATTTCTACGAATAATATAATGCAAATATGACCCTGCCCCTTATCACTCATTCATTTGAACACGCGCGAATACATCCAATTGCACTTTCGCAAAGAACCTCCCTCCCTCTCCTTTGCCAGCCGTTCTTTACTACATCATTATCCTCCGAGCACATTTCTTTATCGAGCACGATTGCGCCGAAGATCTGATTCAAATTGACAAAACGATCAGCGCGAGAAATTATTCAGAAGTGACACTCTGTCTTTAGAAGCCGACAAATCTTTTTACTTGTAAGGCGAATTGCCCCTTTTATTCTCAACTTGGCTCTTTTTTTTCTTCGTCATTCGTCTCATTTTTGTCCAAGTTTCTTCTACCTTCTTCGTCTCTGTTTTTTATTGTTTCTTTCACTCGCAAAGAGCTCGCACAAAATGCAAAGTGGAAACGCGCAGATTCCGCTCGCAAAAACACACGGTCACGAGATTTGCACGACGAAAAAATGTACAAAAAGACGAAATTGGGTTCTTCGAACACACATGATTGATTATGAGATACCGACACAGTTGTCGATTTCCTACTCCTAATCTAATATCATCGGTAAGAAACAAAATTATTAATCACACATATACACTTATCACATCATTATCGTGAAATTATACAGAAAATTATAAAAGAGCCGTCGACAAGAAATTATAAAAATATCATCGCTCCCTTTTTTTCCTCGACATTTCGTTTTACAGACACTGAAGCTGATATTTACAATGAAATTACACTCTCGCAACTTGAAAGCACACTTTTTCTCTTGCTCAAAACTCTCAAATGTAAATAACTACCATCAGTGGATAAAAGTCGAAAACCTAAAATAGGCTCAAATAACAACTAAGAATAAATCGTCCAATTCGACTTCTAAATTCTAGGTTGTCAACTTTTATCAGCTAATTTTGAGATTAGCTTTTTTATTTGTTTAACCTTCGTCTTAAGTTTTTTCATCTTAATATATTTACGTCATTCTCCACTTTGCACAACTAAGGCAACGCGTTCTAAGATCTATGTTATCAAATAAAACAGCGTCTCTATAACGTGTCTTTGAAAGTTGTAGTGTCCTCTAGCGAAGAGTTATTGAACCAGCCAAAACGTTCGAACTAATCCGAACTATTGCATTGAAAACTTTTTGTCAAGTGTATCAATTTCCTCCCCGCTAAAAGATAATGTTTGCCACGGATGTTCATGTGAAACTGAACTACAAGCTAAACAGACACTCATTCTCCAAACATTTATACGCTTCCATTTGAAATTCACATCAGCCTTCTTTATAGTTTGTTTCGCCTTAAAAGTTACAGACGTCTAGAGTGAAATTTCGTAAAAAAGGGGACGAAGAAAAACAGTTTTCATCGGGAAAGGGAGGAGACTCTACTCTAGGTCTCTCTGTACAATAAACAAACTGGAAAAGTGTTACCGAAACACATTGATGTTGTAAAACATACTCGGAAAAAGTCGTATGTACATATAGTAATGTATAATCGTGTCAACGTATATACTTTGATATATTCATTCATATCTTGCTAAGAATAAAAAGTATACAATTGAAAGTGAAAAACATAATTAAAAATACATATATATGTATATGTATATGTATACATATACATCCACATATACATATATATAAATTTGTCAACTTCTTCCTTTTTCCATCATTTTTACATTTAACTCCTGCAACAATCGATTATTGTTGTATTTCTCGTAGTATTATTAGTCATTTATAATCTTATCGTCACTCGAACTCTTCAGCTTAATATCTTAATAAACGTGATCCACGGTCAAACGAAAATATTCCGTGTTCGATAGGGGAACGTGCGCCTTCTGCCAGGATCCTAAGGAATGAAATAACCACAAAGATATGTTGTACGATGAAAGATGTCACTAACTTGACAATTCAAATGAGATATACAAAGGATTTCTACATGTTCATGCA
Organism: Psix sp. ZL-2020; assembly: GCA_022817045.1. Classification (NCBI taxonomy): domain Eukaryota; kingdom Metazoa; phylum Arthropoda; class Insecta; order Hymenoptera; family Scelionidae; genus Psix; species Psix sp. ZL-2020. The sequence continues at coordinate 6,335 of JABFQD010004058.1, read as the reverse complement.
TAAAAAGAGATTTGTACTATTCAAACAATGGGTATATTTATCGCATGTGCAATCAAATGTACAAATGTACTTATGTACAAGACGAAGATCCAGGCAGGGATTGCGCGAACCATTTTCAGGCTTTTATATTTTCACAGCTCGACAGACCTTGCTAACAAGGCGTAACGAAATCGCGACTCGCTGCCGCGATCGGTCCTCGAAAACCGGCGAGAACTAATGTATTCCGATCGAACTATCCACGACATTTACATTTATAAATTGCGTCGGAGTTCAGCGCTTTTAAACGCAACGAAAAAGCATAAGTAAACGTGTCTTATTAGTTGTAAACTTTTTGTTTACGATTTTGTGATTAAATTAGAAACATAACTTTAATGTTAAAAAAACGAAAATTAACACTTACAAAATGGATCAATCAATGCATCATCACAAATCTTGTTACTCATATTTAAAAATAATACAAATATTTACGAAATTGGAAAATGGATTAGAAATGAAAATTCAAACGTTTAGGATTAAAAAATTCTGGTAAGCATTGAATTGTGTTCGATATATAAAATCTATAAAACTCAAACATACGTTTTTGAATGCTTTAATTCAGCTGGATCAAATGAAAATTTCCGGTGATTTTTGTTAACGCCAAATCATGCAAAACGAACATATTGAATTTTATGTTAAATGTAATATTTGTAAGTGCACATACCTCAAACAATATTTGTAAAATTCTAATAATTAATATATTTTAGTTTAATAATAGAACTTTCAAATGGTGAATTGTTTATAATGTAGAAAATAAAATTTGACAAAACAGTTTTCAGTTTATTTTTATATTATTAGAAGATATCAAAATATCACTCAAATTGCATAATTTTTTAAATCATTAAATGGTGATCTACACCACAAATTCCAACTCTTACTATTATTTCTAATTTAAAATTAATTTCAATTGAACATTTTGAATACTGTTCCATCAGAATAACCAAACTATTAAATACATAAAATAAGATATTGACATTATTTTGTTTACGCTGATAGTTCAAGAATATTACAATTTGCGTATCATAAAATAACTTAAAATCAGTTGCAAATTTTAAAATCAAATACAGAGAATATCACGAAGGACATTAGATTTCAATTACATGACATAAAAGTCAAAAAAACACGTTTACATCAATCTTCGTTTCACAAAAACGATATAACGTAAAAAAGTATGTAAAACTACATAATCAAGAGATTGTTACTTAAGTATTAGCTGATTTCTTTAGTACTGCACTTCAACAAATTTTTCATCGACAATTTCGAAGGTCTATCCTTCGTTAAAAAATCTATAATTTAATGCTTAAAATACAATGATTGATACAAATATCAGATATTTGTATCAAAAATAAATATAATGAGTTGAAAACTCAAACAATTCATTGGGGTTAATCACAACAATATTCTCTACAACGTACACATATGTATAAAAATAAAAATAATACGCTAAATCACGAAGTCTTACAAAGTTAGTTAATTTAAAAAAGTGACTATTAATGATAAAATATAATATCACATTTTTCACGAATCATCATCGAATCTTAACAGAACGTTCGATAGCATTCAAATGCCGTATTATGCTGTACACAGGTACCTCTCACATGATGACTCATTGATTAATGTAATTTTGCATAATTTTTGCATTCGTTTTTTTTCTTTTTGGGCGGACACGTCACCGCCAAATAAGTGACTCTGGACACTTAGCTCCGACACTCAAGTTCAAATCAATAGTCGTCGCGTGCGCCACTAAAAACGAAAAACTGGTTGGAAATTCGAGCAGCACAACACGCTCAAGACACAAATATCACTTGACAGCACTTGTTTCGATATAAAAAAGAACTACTCTACTTAAATCTAAGTAATCTTTTAGTTAAATATGACGAATTGCTGCGCGATTTCGTTGTGACTGTACGCTTTCCCGAAATCGAGCTTAACATTTACTTCTCTCGTCATTAGCTTTTGGACGAAATGACTTGTTATTATAATAATTATTTATTCATTTTTCTGCATTTTTTCGTTATCGACGGAAGATTGCACAAATGAACAAGGACTAGCGCGAAAATCTTCGACCGAGGAAACGCCGAAAGCTAATTTCATATATAACATTTCCAAGCCCAAAAGACATCCACATATATATATTAATACACATATGCATACATACAAATACACATATATATGTATGTATGTATGTATGAGTATGTATATATGTGTATCTTTGTGTTATGTATGAAATGTTGGATTCTACCGATTAAATGTTTGCGATTCGTTTGTCGTATCACTGCATTCTGGGTTCAATTTGCGGTCGGGGTTATTACGTGATTACTCGTCATAACGAGACAGCACACGAGATCGGATTCATGTTTGCGATTTTGCACTCGCCGTAAGTATGGCTTGTCCAAGCCAATGGCGCTCAAAACTTGCTTCTAGTTCTCGCAACTTATTGACGAGACGAATTTCGTTTCGGCGCAACGTTTGCCAAATTGGTGTCAAAGTTGAGCGAGTTTGTGGAACGTCGACGAAAATTGCTCGTCAGCAAGTTGCTCGCGAGCCATGCAAACTTATGACGTTGACGCTCAAACTACCCTCACATTGGTCGTTTACTTTCACTTGGCTTGCGAACAACCTGCGGCTGTAAAACTATTCATCCCGAGTCTCAATAACAAATTCTCTTATAAAAACTTAATGTTGACTCGTTCTTTGAACTTATTACAGGGATCAATATGCAAAAATAAATTAGAAAGAAAAGAACGAACATCTTCATCTATAAGGAGCAAAGAGCAAATTAGTGACTGGTTTAGTCAAAATTTATTATAAGTAATTAATTATAAAATTACGCATCAATATAATTACTCCACGCAATGTTTATTGGTGCTTTTTAACTGATATAATAGAACAATCACAATGATTTGTAAGTTTTCATAATCTATTATTTTTGTTTAAATAAGAAACTTAAACAAATGTATTTTGTAAAATTGATCAATATTTTTCCCATGTAACCAAAATGTGAATTACTAAAAAGTACCAGAATCATCAGAAGACAATATGATTCTAAAAGTGATAATTGAAATGACTGTTTATAAGCTACATAAATGTAAATTGTTTGACTTATGTTTTGAACACTTAATGCAATGAAGCTTTCAAAGTGATGTATATAAATAAAATATATCAATCTTAAAATTACTATAGAATATTTCAGGTCCAGAAATTAATTTTAACAATTTAATTTCACCAAAAGCATTAGAATTAATCAATTCCAATTTATACTATTAATGTTTATTATTTTATTAAATTTGAACTACTCATCTAAATTAGTTGAGTAGTTCATATATTGATATTTATTATAATGTGAAAAATACCAATATTATTTAACCTTTTACCGGCTTGCTCTTTTCTCCATTTACAATATACGCTTAAGAAAGCACCTTAATTTTTCATAACTTCGAGAAGGAGAAATTAAAAAAAAGACAGTTGATAAAATGATTCTTTTAATATAAAAAAAGAAAGTAGAACCAAAATTGACGGGAACTGACAAAACAACCGGTTCGAAACCACATGGAATGAAACAAGGTGAGATATATATATATATACAGTAAAACGCGTTTGAAAAATCGATTCAAACGAACAAAGATGAATGAGCCTCGAATCGAACGTGGTCGCTGAGGCTAAGGCTTGGTTCGCGCGGCGTAAGCGCAGCGCACCAAGCTGCGCTAGGTGCGCACGACCGCGCATCACAGACAATGTAATTGAAAAATTCGTGGCCCAAAAGAACGCGGCCCCGGGCTGGAACGGAAGTACTTAAATCCTAGTATTGTATAAAAAAATGCCACTTCCGGTATCCGCGCACCGACCATCCGTCTAAGTTGTTCGGGCGACCATTTGCCCGTTACCCATCGGCAGCGAAGTTCTCCACCACTCAACTGCGCCTCAAATCTTCTATCTTCTTTTTTTTCTTCGTTATAATGTACAACATTAAAATTACGTCCTTTCAATATGAAATAGAGCCCTGACGAGTTTTACAAGAATCCAAGTGGGTACGTGTAAGTGTAGATGTTCGCGTGTGAAGATGTGAGTACAGGCTTGGGCTGCTGATTCATCGCAACTTATCATTTATTGGCCCTTTGAAAGCTGAGCCAAAGCATTCGCAGACGCAAACGCTGGGAACGCCAAAGTCGTTGTCAGACTTTCGTTATGCTCCTCTAAAGAATTCAATGCGTAGTGCAATACTAGTGACTTCAACGAGTCATGGATGTTGTAAGGCTCCGCGAATCCATATCCACGTTCTGTAGCGTGGATAATACAATGATTTACGTTGCCATTACACCTGCAAAATATGAAATCTGTTAAACCATATTAATTAAATAATTATAAATAAATAAAACAATAGATACATTTTTGATGACAAAATTGAAAATAAACTATTTTATCAATTGATTTTTACTGTGTTCAAATAATTCAGGAAACATTTTAATTTAGAAAACGAATTAAAATGGTATACAATTCTGGTAATCTGGTTCTCTTATGCAATTGAATAATTTCAATATTTCACATTAAATGATTCTTTTTATAAATACACTAACTCAAATTAGAAAAATATAAACATATAAATATTCTAGTTATACAAAGAAGTGTTTCAAAAAAACTTGTCTACCGTAACTTACATAATTTTCAATGCCAAGGCTTTATAAATTATTGCAATAAAATTTACTTTCTTCTAATAATCAAATACCGTTCTAAGTGAAAGTATAAAATGAAAAAGAATAAAATAAAACAGCAAAATGAACTATAATTCAATTATACAAAATGAAAAAACAACTTAATTTACACTTTTTAATTATAATATTAATACTATCAAATTTATTACATTGTTACTCATTTTATTCAACTATTTAGTTTATCTAAAAATTAATAATATGAGTATTTGCAATAAATTTATGTAACTATAGTAACGCCACACAATAAAATATAATTACATTGTATTTAAATATAATAATATTCTTTTTGGTTCTAACCCAAGTTTGATGTTTATAAATAAACTTACATGATGGACAGAGCATATTGTCCTGTTCGAGATCTTCGAACTAAAAAGGTACCATCTGGTCTTGTAGCCAAAATGCGATCAGCGTCCGATCGCGAACCTTCCAAATATAACCATGTTTTTTCATCCGAATGAACTTCGAGATCCGATTCTTGAAGATCGCCAAAGTTAAAATCACCAGCCACTGGATTACCTGCTGCACTAGCATTTAGCATCTGATTTATCTGACTCTGCTTAATACCATTTTTCTTTAGCCACCTAAAAGTTTAAAAATATTTAAATTAGTACGAATAATTCATACGATACACGTAAGTATACATTGATACTTATATTTTTAAAATACTAACAACTAAATAATTATTAGAAAATACTTACGCTGAATGTTTTTCTCTTTGTTTCACAAGTTGCATTAGTTCTGGTTTCAGCTTATACATTTCTCGCTCGAGTTGTCTATTACAAGCAATCTGTTGTTTTAGACTTTCATCGAGTTTTTCTCTACTATCTTCCAAACATTTTCTTCTTTGTTTCAATAATTCCGCATTTTCCAGAAGACTAAAAAATGAGAATAACCATACGTTAGATAAACTATAATTGTACTAACTATATATATATATATAAACAACGTTTACCTTGTGATTTCATGTGGCTGAGCTTCCTTCTGAAATTTTTCCTGCAATTTCGCTTGATCCTCGAATAACTTGATAGCTTCGCTAAATGCCTCCATTGCTTGTCGCTTGATCTGAACCTCGAAAGCTGTTTTATTATACAGCTCTGAGCATTCTTGAAACTGTTTCAACGTTTCATTGACACCTTTATGTAATTCGATGAATTTTCTAATGATGTTCGGTATATCCATTGTGTTTGGTATTTCTTCATCCTGAAAGTTTCGGAATTTATTTTTAGTTGCAAATAAATCAAACATGAATTAAAATAAAATGATAAATAAATAAAAAATAATTGTTTAAAATAAAATATTATTTTTTTGTATATTTTAATTAACAATGAAAATTGTAGATTAAGGTAAAATAGTATATTTTGTACTTAGAACATACTTTAGCCCATGATGCAAGCGATGGTTTATGATCTAAGTGACAACTTTAGTTTGGGCCGTAAAATACCCTACTTATGACTCAAGTCACTCTTAGCTTAAGTATGCCCTACATTCAAACTTCATTCTTTTAACAATGGCTCACCGTAAACACCACATTTCAAACCGTGCATTTGCAACTTAATTCAACGTTTACATACTCATCTTTTTAAATCGTAA
>JABFQD010004057.1:0-12284 GCA_022817045.1 Psix sp. ZL-2020 | reverse complement strand
ATAATAAATCAAAATTATTGCAAATAAACATGTTTTTAAAGAATAATCAAATGAATAATATTGAGCAAAATAAGCAAATTTAAATAGATAAAACAACTCATCAAGAACGATCTAAATTAAGCGAATCCAAACGCCAATGAACATGATCCTCCAGAATCCAATTGTAAATGTAAGAGCTGCTCCAAATTGATGATCCCCCTCCAGTAACACAAACAATGCGCAACAGTCCAGTGATCAAATGAAAACAAATTCAAGAAGCAGTCGGATTAAAATCAATCAGAAATTTATTTTACAACAAAAAGTCCTTTTTCAAAGAATAGCGGCCCTTTTATACTCTTTAGAAGAAGTGGGGATAATAAATTTGTTTCCCAATTGTCGCAAATTTGGTGCAAAATCGATGTAAATAATAATACGCAAAATAAATAAAGCTATCAAGGAGGTCATTACACAAATAAATGAAAATAAAAACAAAGTAATTAAATCGACACAGTTTATTCAAAATATTCAACATTTAACTATAGATAAATCGACGCGATTTTCCATGGGTCGTTAACAATTTGATAATAAATGAGCTCCCATACTTAAATTCAAATAAATGAAAATTATTATTAAAATTTATATATATGTGCTCATTTTAGATAAGATTATTAAAAATTGAATGATATTCAAATGAATCAAATATTATTGTATGTACACGTAAAATTAACTTTGACTATTAATGTATACATCATATACTGTTCAAAATTAATATCAATTTTTTGTTGCAGAAAGTGTGAATGTATCACCAATACCTAATACTCCAAGTCGAACTTAAAGAATTGATGACAAAGAGAAAACAGATGAAGAACGTATGTTATCTAAGAAAAAGAAGCTTGGAAAAAAGTATAGTAAATGATGAAATTTACTCCATCAGTCAGGCAGTTTCTTTTAATAAAAGCTCTTAAAAAAATTCAATTTATAATAATCACGGTAATAAAACAATATTGCTCACTGCTCCCTTAGAAAAAAATACTAGAAATGCAATAGATCATAGTGACGATATAATGGTTTCTTATATATCAATTAAAGAAAATGAAGCAGAGGCTACACATAATACAGTTATTTCCGAAACGAGCTATGAAGATTGTTCTAGACAAAACGTTGATTTTCAAAATTAGATATCAAGTATATAAATAGTTTTTGAGAACAATATGGATGAATTATTCTGATTTCTTCATCATCAAAATCAATGAACTCAAAAGTATATTTTTGGAAAAGTAAAGTTATGTGATCTCGCATTGTAGTCTACGAACCTAAATTGAAAATTTGATAATTTAATATTTTACATTTAAAATAACATACTTAAATGGGCTATGTTTCTTCATTTTAATAAATTAACAGACACCGGCCAGTGAGAGTGATGTTGCAAGTTTCGATGAAGAAAGTGAAAAGTTCAAAACTCTTACTACTGTATCTCTAAGCCTTTTTACTCTAATTAAGACCGTCGAGAATATACAAATCAACGAAATGATAACACAAAGAAGATTTGACAAACTGAAGTTGAGAATTTATTAAAATTATGAGCAACAGATTATCCGTTATTTACAAATAAAAAAACATTTAAGCAACAAATAACCAACAGTAAAACAAGAAAGTTTAGCTACCAGCTGCTCATGATATCAAATTGCTTCATGATAACTTATTAAGAAATCTTATTATAATAATGGAAAGTTGAAAAAAAAGTTTTCGTTTGAATGTTGGCAACAATTAGCGACTGATGTATTAACACTCGTGCGGCACTTGCTGGTTACAAGTATTTTAATATTCGGGGCAAATTGGAACGACAAATTCTAGTAATTATTACGCCTGAAATGAAAAAAACAATGAATTCTCTGATTGAAAACGAGTAAGGAACAAAAGTTACTTGACTCGAGCGAAGAACAGACTGTCGAACATGTGGTTTTGTTACACGTTCAGACGTCATAAATTGTCTAGTTCTTTTGACTGTTTCGTCTTGATTATTGTAACGCAACGCGCGACGTCCGTCACCGGCGCCACGAACCCTTGACGATTTCGGAAAACTGAAATTGTTATTACGTTGTCTAGATGTTGAAATCTCGGGATAGCAACATCTTTTTGGGCAACAAAAATCAGTCTTCATCAGCTTCTCGCGAGAGCCGTTTCATTTCCTCGCGCCACCATAATTCCGTTGATCTCTTGTTGTGCTGTGCAATATCCTTTATTTCTCGCACGCATAACTGTTGTTAAAGTTGTTCAATAAATTCCGTAACATCAATCTGTGCGTTTTTGTTAACTTAATACCCATGCACCCACAACACAATTAAGAACTTACATTAGAAATCAATTCAAAGTGAATTTATTGTCTCTTTTAATTCAGTAAATTGAACTAGAAAAGTGTAAATACCTTAATCAATATTTTTATATTAATAACCAATAGATATTTTAAAACATCGTTTTATTTTTATTTAAAAATTAATGCGTTTAATGTTATCTGCAGTTAATTTATATAAAATCTCAATACCAATAATTTTTGTTTTATTTTCTAAATTTTGGCCGTCAATTTCAAATCTCCATCAGTTTATATATTTGTATCTTTTGTCAAATAGCTTGTGATAAAGTTCAGTTCAATTCAGTTTTCTTAAATCATTTTTACTTTTGATATTACCTGAAAATATCGTTTTATGAAACTTTATTACGAATAAATTGTTTTTATGCGGCATGACATTTTGACAGCAATTTATTATCTTAATTATGTTACAATACACGTATCTACCATCGAACTGTTTTTGACAATTGTATAACTACGAATAATTTCATTTCCTACACTTTCGAGACCGAATTGTTGTTATTATTATTATACAAATTCATAATGCTTAAACGAACATTTCTTTAACCAAAAATAAATAACAACTGGATTCTTTTATTTATGTTAGTAGTTTTTAACAAATGTACGTTATTGTTTATTCAATGTTTAGGGCCTAATACCTATACATAAGAGTTCCATTTCACACTGTGAAATAAATATAAATTACAAAAAAATATACTTATAAATATGAACAGCGATCAAGTTTCGGTAATATAACAATAAATATACCTTAGTTTTGGTAGTAATAAGCACAGGCGCTGGATGTCATGTAGGCTATTAGAGTAAAATACAATTGACCAAAAGTTGATTTTGGTGTCGCTATTTATTTCTGGGAAAATTGAATGCCTAGTTGTATAAGAAAAAGAGCGAGTTAACATATGTTGATATGTAAGAGTTAAATTCAATTCGCATTTAAGGCAGGGTTCATCCTCTGGCAGAGCGAATTTCTGCTCATCCATCATGATTCTCCCACATCCAAAACGTAATCAAGCAAAATTGTACAAGAGGGCTTTTTTGTCTCAAAGAAATTGGCATAACGTGGTAGGAGGCGCTCAAAAACTCATTAAGATTACACAATGAAGAAAGTATAAGAGAGTTAGAATTGAAATATCTGACAGAATCGTTGGTAATGAAAAAGCGTTTATATTTGTATAAAATAATTTTTTCGTCAAACGAAAAAGTTGTTACACAGCAGCTCGTGCCACACATGATCGGAGTCGCAATTCTGGAAGAATTTTCTAATATGCATAAGCCATTTATTATGGGATGTAGGCTTGGAGGCGGAGTCTTCTCAATCTTTCAAAACATAGTTTGGAGTATCGCCTGTTATCCATTTTCGACAGTCTCTTAATCCAGCTGATTACAGATTTGTGCTACGTGATAGATTTAGGTGTTTTTTGACAAAATCCTGTTGAATCATTTCAAGTGAGGGTATGTAGTTTAGTCCCTGAAGCTCTACGTTGTACATAAAAATGCTTTTAATACAATTCTCCAACAGTTTTTTATCTGTTAACCAAGAGTTGGTTTTAGATTTAAATAGATCCTTGGATATACTGCTCGAAGCTAATCGAGTTGTATTCAAAGTTTTTTACAGTGTGTTAAGAAAGAGCATGAATCAGCAAAATGTACACCAAGATATTTGTAATATTTTGTGGTTGAAATGACAGAGTTACCAAATAGGAATCTTTTCTTCTTTCTTTCCACGGAAGGACTGGGGAGGCGGGTGAGGAAGCAGAAGGAATCTTTAATTGAATACATCGAAAATGTTATTTTGTTTTATTTAATAATTATAACTTTATAATTTATTGGTAAGCATTATAAATTAAATTAGGTAACAAATTTTTTGATAAATGACAAATTTTTTCTTGGATTAATTCAAAGAAAAAATATTAATAAGGATCCAAAATGATGCAGTAATATCTCAAAACCTTAATTTTTCTATTATTAAAGCTAAATTGAATTTTGGATAAGTCAGTAACTATTTATATTTACTCATGTGATCAGTTGATCATTGAATAAAAGTAGTAATGCAAATATATTTTTATTTTTTAAAACAAAAAACGTTGTAGGCATTCCTCGTGACGCTAACTTTATACAGGGTGATTGTTTTATCTTGAGAAAACTCAATATCTTTAAAACTGAAAATCATATTGAGAAAATGTTTTAAATAAAATTTGTTTGTTTTAGAGGGGCCAGTTGGATAATATCAATCCCGACCTGTCACCTCCACCCCCTAGGGGTGAGGGTGGGGCAACTGGTGAATTTCGAATGGAAACTCCTATTTTTAATATTGGATTGAGATTTTCCGCAAAAAAATACGTAGATTTGTTTTAAACTTTTTTCCTGTTTTTCAGTAGATTGCACTGTAATAAAAAAGTACAATTTTTCGAAATTCTGGTGAAGTTGCACCAGAGAGTGAGAAAATATGATGATGTTTTTAAAAATCTTATTAGTATTGATGAGAGTGAGCATCCTTAAACCTCTGATAGAGAGCGAGGGGGGGGGGGCTTTCAATATTTAAATCGAAAAATTTCAAATTGCTATATTATCGTTAATAACATTCAGAAGTAAATGAAATGGGGCTTAAAAAGAAGTAACTCTTTCAAGATATTATTGTTCAAAAAATCCGAAGTAAAAACGAAAAGAAGTTTTTGAATATTTGTGAAGTTTTTAAACATAAAATATTGAGCAATCATGGCGAGATGACGTTATCGGAAAACGAGTGCGTCTTGTGTACGCCGAAAAGTTCAAACCAAATTTTTAAATTGCGTATTTTCACTCCTTGTTCTGTTTTCATTGCGACCAGTTCGGCTCTCAGTTTATGGTCTGATTCCATTGGATGCACATCATTTAGTTTCTGGTCTGCAACAATTAGGAGCAAATCATTTTCTTTTAGTCTTTAGTCCGCTTCCATTTCTTAGTAATTTTTATTGAATGCTGTACCGGTTACGATGGCGGCATTAACGTTGCAAAAGAAAATTGAAATGGTATTAATTTATGGAGAAAGTAGCAGGAATCTTGATAATGCTGTCACTCTTTATGCTCAACGTTTTCCAGACGGGGTACGATCACGCGCTTCATTTCACCGGGTTGTTCAACAGTTCTCTACCGAAGAAAGTGTTGAGCTAAAAAAAAGAAACCGCCAAAGAACAGTTGGAGAACAGAATGAAATCGCGGTACCTGCTGCAGTTTCCCATAATCCCCACATCAGTACTCGACAAATAAATAAATATCATCCGTTTCATGCTTCTTTGCATCAAGAGCTTCATGGCGATAATTTTCAGAATCGAATACAGTCCTGTCCATGGGCGCTTCTGCAAATTCGAAGGGATCCTCAATTCTTCGCGAGAGTATTGTTCTCTGGTGAGTCAATTTTCACGGATCACGGTGCAATTAATCGACACAACATGCATTATTGGAGTACCGAAAACCCACATTGGTTTCGCCACGTGGAATATCAGCGGTGGATTGGAAGAGGTGGTACAGGTAGCTTGGCCTGCTAGATCACCAGATCTTATCTCTTCCGATCTTTATTTGTGGTGTCACTTAAAGGGTGAAGTTTATGATCACCAGCCAACAATACGTGAGAACATGATTGAACGAATTACCGCTGCTTGTCGTAAGATTCCCCCCGAAAACCTTTGTAGTTGTGTCCAATCTTTCACAGTATGGATAAATAAATGCATTGAAGCCGATGGGTAAGTTTTTGAGCACTTGTTGAAATGATTATTTAAAGCAATCAGACGGTGAAAGGCAAGGGGACTTATCTAAAACAAGCACCCTGTTGGAGAAAGGCAAGGGGACTCACCTAAAACAAGGACCCCGTTGATGAGAGGCAAGGGGACTCACCTAAATATTCGAAAATTTATTTTCGTTTTATATTTTGAAACGATTTAGCAACAAGGTTTTGGAAGAGTTATTCCTTTTTGGACCTATTTCATTTATTTTTAAATGTTATTAACGATTTTATAGCAATTTGAAATTTATTAAGATTCTTCAAAACACCATCATGTTTTCTCACCCCCTGATGCACCTTCACCAGAATTGCGAAAAATTGTATTTTGTATTACAGTATCTATTGAAAAACAAGAAAAAGTTTCAAACAAAATCTACGTGTTTTTGCGGAAAATCTGAATCCACTATAAAAAAATAGGAGTTCTCATTTGAAATTCACAAGTTGCCCCACCCCAACCCCGAGGGGGTGGAGGTGACAGGTCGGGATTGGTATTATCCAATAGACCTTTCTTAAGCAAACAAATTTTATTCAAAACACTTTTAGATATGATCCTTAGTTTTCAAGATACTGAGTTATCTCAAAGAGAGGATATTCGTTTCGATTGTTTTAATCAGAAAGAATAGTGATTATCGTGTAATTTTTTTAATAGCGACATAAAATATTATTTATCAAAGGGTTTTCCGTATGATTTGTATGTTTCTTTCCCGCATTATATTTAAAAACCTTAAAGAAATCAGTCGCATCATAAAGTTTTAGATTTGAATTGTCGAAGCTAATCCCTACTCTTACGAGAACGCATCTATGAACGTTACTCCCACCAGCTGCTTTTGTGACAATTCGTGGCTTTGACCTGATAAAGTACAAATTATATTTCTGATGCATTTTTTTTTTTTTGCCAAAAAGCTTCACAAGGGTGAAGCTTTTTAAATCAATTTTCAAATATATGATATATTAGAAGGAAATATTTTTATCAAGAAAACCAATAATGTCGGCGAAAAATTGTATGAATGTCTGTTAATCATTCAACATCTTATATTTGTGATAAAGTGGAATAACTAGTTAAGAATAATGAAAATAAGTATGTTCTTAACTGATTATTGCATTTTGCCAAAAATATAAGGGCATTTTTAATCGATAAGTTTCAACCTTAATTAAGATTGTAATACTACATTAAAGTACCTATGATGCTGAAAGATATTTAATGATGGTTTATTACTGTAACTTGATTTGTTAAATTTCAATGGATGTTTCTAGGAGAAAGATGGTTCTAAAGAAGATGAAGGAGAAGGAGGTCGAACTTCATGAAGAAAATACTTTTTCTGGTGACTCCCTGACTTTCTCTGAAGAAGAAATAATTTTGAAGGAACACATTGAGGTAGAGTATAATACAAATAATAATTCTGATGTTGAGTGATCAGTTCTGATGTCCTGATCAGTTGAGCTGAATTTTCACTCGTCAAAGTACTTGCATGCTATACATAAGATTTCCATAGAATTCAACCAACTAGACTCCTCAGTAGTCATTAAGATTAACAATGTCAATAGTACAGATAAGTCTGCGCAACCAGTTCGCAGTGGCTCACCAATCGGTGAGCCAATGGTTTGCGCACCAAGCGGCAGTTCTAATTTCAGTATTGCGTCATACGATATATTCCACGGCAAATAACTGAAATCTGAGCTCTGTGGAACATTTGCCGTAACGTTAAACGTTTTAAGACCGACATCTGTATGGTATACTAGAACCCCATTCGCTAAGTAGTGACGAATAATGGCTGAAATATACACCAGAACTCTCAACTGGTAATAAGCATTAAGAATGCAGCTCTGCATTGCAGAGTTGAAAGCGTTCTTCGCGTCTAAAGTCACCACAGCGCAATACTTTTTGGTACCTCGCACCCATCTAGTACATGCGATGGCTTTCTTCGCGATGTCCACAACTTTTAAAATAGCGACAATCATGGATTGTGCCTTTCGAAAGACGAACTGATGATCAGAAACGTTTCCATTTCCTTCGATGAAGTCCCTTAACCGGTTACAGATGATCCTCTCTAGTACCTTATCTGCCGCATCCAGCAGACAGATTGGGCGATAGGCCGACTGCTCTACGACAGTGGAGGGTCGCCACCTTTCGGTAGGAGCACTAGCTTCTGTCGTTTTTAACAGCAAGTAAAGACTACTCGTTTCAAGTAGTTTCCAAGTATTTCACAAAATATATCCATGCGCTTGGAGCACTGCGTTCGATATTCCGTCAGGTCCCAGTGACTTGCGATCTTCCATCTTCTTTATAGCCTGTGTCTGCTCCTCTGGGCTAATTGGTGGGACGCCTTCCTCTCGACAATTGGTGAGAGATAGATCTCGACCCATTCCTCGCGCCAGCAGCGACGCTTGCTCGCTTTTATGGCTTTCCTCAGTGCTCAGCGGTTGTACTGGTGCTGCGCCTGCAGATGAGCGTGATTCGCTCTACCCTGCGCTCGCTGGCAGAGTCTTCGGCTCCGGTGACAGTTTCTTTCCAAAATTGCTATGTCTTCTATCCACCACTAAACTGAAGAGCGGTGGAACTTTGAAGTTGTTCTCGGCATTGCATGCTCTCATCAAGTGTGACTGTAGCTCCATGGCTTGGTTGTTTGGGTCACCCTTCTGGATTGCTGCGCTCTCGAGCATCACATAGAGTGCTTCCCGATCCAGAATTCTTGAAGACCATTTATGACTCTAGCGACGATTTCTTTTGCTGTGACTGTAACTTTGTTACGCTGAACAGGTTGGCTTAGAGGTCACTATGCGTATACGCGTTGCTGACTTTTCATGTCAGGCTGACCCGTAACACGCATTTGCACGAGAACGTCACATCAACGATCGAGTAGGTACCATTCCTAGCAAACGTCGGGACTGATCCAGTATTAACCAGTTGCAAGTCCGTAGTAGTGAGTCAGTTCAGAAGGATTTCACCTCGCTAGCTGGTCTCTCTGCTACCTCAGATTGTAGCTCAAGGGTTGAAGTCTTCCACAAAAAGTGCTGGCTCCTTCATCATTCCAATAAGCTTCTCCAAGAGGTTTTCAAATGTTGCCATCGAGTCATTAGGGGCGGCGTATACACTGTAGATATATACTGCATCCTCCTTGGTTGAAGTAAAGCCGTTCATCTGGTTTTCCGTGGTTCCCCGTACATGGCGTCCTCCCAGCCCTCAGAGCGCCGCTGTGGATGTCCCATCAGAGATCCACGTACCTCTGTCGATAATTCTATGTTGTTCACACAGGACAGCTACATCGATCTTTAAATCCCTCACTGTTTGTAGGAGCAAATCTTGCGCTGCCTCGTAGTAGTTGAGGTTCAATTGAGGAAACCTCATACGGTCTTGCGTAATGTTACTCTCAGCAACATTAAATAATTTGATACGTCAGGTGTGTGTATGTGTGTTATGAATCACGTTTTGTATAATGAGTTAGCAATAATAATATCGTTTGTAATACTTTATCAATTTAAAACGTTAACTGGAATTTTATTATGATACTTTTCATATTTATAATGTTAATAAATAACATAACACTTGAATACGTAACTAATAGTTTTACTTCACAAACATTTAATTATGACGGAAAAAATACTAACTATGATAACAGTTCTTAATTCTGTAAAAAAAGACTAAATTGTTAGAAAATAATAATTGATTCTGCAAATACAATTTGCGAAAATTTATTTCGATAAATAACAAAAAATAAAATAAAATACAAGCAATTATAAACATGTATGAAGTAATTACAACTAGGAAACGTACAGGACGACAAAGTAAGCTCTTGAACAGAACTTGAATCGGAAAACAACAAAAACAAAGACGAAAAATATCGAACGAATCTACTGCAAAACAATATCAGGTTCAGGTGAATTTTCGTAACCTTGTAACCTTAAATAGGTCATTTTAATACGAAAAAGACAGCGAGGGGAAGTTATTATGAGCTATTGAGATTTAATACAGGAGCAATGATACTAAATTGCAAATAAATTGCGTCAACTATTGTTTACAGTCATCATATACCAATATTGTAGAGATTTGTACGGGAAATTTGCCTATTGTCATTTTATGCACATGCTGTTTCGAAAATGTGATCTTCTCAAAACAGTCAAGCTCAAGAGCTACTTGGAACGCGAGTATATACAACATTTCATAATGCTTTAAGGTGCATTCAATATAATTGATATATATCAGGTCAAATCTTAGCCAAAATCTATGTAATATAAAATTAATTATGACAAAAGTTTATTATGGACGAACCATTAATTATAAAATGAGTTTTATGTTATTAATTAGTATAATTGTTTCGGCCAGAGAAATAAAATCTCGTTTTCCATGATTCCAAAATATGTCTTGTACATTTTGGTTACACTAACAGAATGTCGAGATGTATTTATAGCTTTAAAAATGAAAATTTACCACGTAATTTTATTCACGAAAAAACTTGAAATATATGAGTTTATTGCGTGAACGTGTCTCTTTAGCTTCTTTTAGCTGAACCAACCTGTCGCGGAACAAGGGTGTCTTGAGGTGAGTGTTCAAAATAAAAACATATGAAAGCGGTTCATCTCAAAATTCTAACTCGTCTCAGAAGCGTGCGCGTGCAACTAAGAAGTTGTTGCTTTCGCGCGACAAAAAGAGCCCTGTGAGACCAGCAATAAATCGAGTGACTCGATGTATGCTCGGAACGTGCACATCTATAATCGATGGTTTTCTTACTTTTTCTCAGATTCTTTGAACCTAAGAAAACTCTGTAATAATTTTAGCATTAGAGAAAGGTGACATTGTCCCCATTTTTTAATTTTTTAGATTGTAAGTTCCTTGAAAGACTCTCGTGTTATGTTCGGCGCGACAAAATCAAGTCCAGACAACTTTTGCATTTGTATTAGGTTCAGATCTATCGTTACTAAGTTTTTTGTTTGAATAAGTGGCAGGGGGTTTTTCCCGTTAAAAGGTTTCTTCCGTGGCAACAATGGAGAATCATAATTGTTCTAAAATAGTTTCTTTCCTTTTTATATCACCCTCAAAATTATTAGGGATATTTATGCCTGTTCGCGAGCCAGTGGAGATCAACGTTTAACTTTTTTTGTCAAGGTTTGACGAATAAATACTATTATAAGTATAAAAAATATCATAGTGAAATTTCAGTGAACTTTTTGAATCAATAAAGTATTAACAATGATATACCTAATTATACAAAACGTGGTTCATAACACACACACACATTGAACCTGAACCTGAACCACTGCAAGGTAGCTCAAGACCTGCTGAAGTAGACTCCAAAAGTGGCCAAGTTTAACGTAGCTATAATGTGTGAACAGTACAGAAATGTCGAAAGCACTACTAGGAATTCGGACATCTCCACCAGAGCAGCAATTTGGGTTTCAGGCGGATGCAATATCTAAGAAACTATGCCTGTTCCAAAGACCGGATTTACATAGATGAAAGTAAGTGCCATAAGCGACAATATATAAGCCGCCTAAAGTAATTTCGTGGTTGAATTCGAGTCCTTCTTGCTTGATTTAGTTTAAGAAATCTGAAGACACAGCCCAGTAATCATTGAGGGGGATTTTAACGCTTGGGAAACCGAGTGGGGCAGTAGAGAGATAAATCGTCGGGGGAAAATTCTACTCGATCGCTTTGCCTCATTCGATGTCATCTCAACTAACACAAAGACCAGTTGAATATTTACGTGAGGCGGAATAAGCTTAAGAGTAGATATGACATACACAATCAAGTACTTATTATGACAGAGAGTGTCTACACACACAGTGACCATCAAGCCATTATTATCGGTATCACAGAAGGCTCTGGCCCTCTCTGAAACGCGCTCGAGCGTAACTGCAAATGGAATCTCAAAACATGGGACAGAGAATCTTTTCGAGTCATGCTGGAATATGTCGTTACTAGTGAAAGCCTCCAAAACGATCCAGCCCATTGCCGTAAGTCGCAAGTGAGTGCCGTATGTGACGCATCTATGTCGAAAACGTCATCAAAATGTCACCGTCATCCCGTGTATTGATGTAACAAAAAAATCACTGCGCTCCAAAGGCTTTATCAGCGAGCACGGACCTTTAATAAAGCGATTCAGGTGAGCAAGCAACGACGTTGGCCTAAATTTTACAAGGCCATTGATTCAGACCCATGAGATAAGCCCTGAAAGACTGTGATACCAA
>JABFQD010004056.1:0-12285 GCA_022817045.1 Psix sp. ZL-2020 | reverse complement strand
TACGCAACTCATTTTAAGGATTGAAAGGAAATGGGTTTTATAAATATTCATTTTTTAATAAGGTTGGAAATGAACTTTAATACATGTTTTCATCAAAATGTTATTCGTTTAAGGTAATATACAAAACTGTGCTCAATTTAACATCGAATTTATGTCACATTTGATCTCGCGAAGCAAATCTACTTTATTGATAATATTTTAAAATAACATTCAAACAAACAATTAAAACTAGTTTTTCACTCGCAAAATGTGGACTACGCGATTTTTTGTTTGTTTTACTCTGATAAAATTTTTATTACGTTTTCGAGTACTGAAGATTACTTGATTTATCATTTTATATATATTTAAAATTTTCGATGTATTACAAGCTCATCTTTACAACATTTAAAATATGCTAATACTGTTGATATTAAAAAGAACCTGTACAAAAATGTTTACTTTATATTTATTTTATGCTGTAATTTACTTTTTGTTGATATGATAAATTGATTTCATTAATAGAATATTAATTAAATGCCAATAGATCAAATGACTTATCAACATTTGTTTTTTATAATACCATAATTATAATTTATGCAACTTCAAAAAGTTTAAAGACTTCACATTTTTTTCATACTAATTTGTATAATACATAGTCCAACGAATACATTTTGTTTAAACTTAAAATAATCTTGAACCTAAGATTATTATTAATTAAAAAAATATTAAAAGATAAATTTTATGAGATTTTATTTAGATAAAATGAAAGTTTCGATGAAAAGCCACGATGAAAGTTTCATTTTCATCATGGTTTTATTAAACATTCGAAAAATGATCTTTTACCAAAATTTTATTATTGGCTATATTGTAAATGAAGAAAACTGTTTAACTGACCTAACTGACTTAACTTAAGAAAACTGTTTTAACTGTTTTAACTATCTAATTTATTTAGCTACTAAAAATCTAATGTCGTATGACATTATTTCGTAGCATTTCCGTTAAATATTGTATAGCGTTTGATACCTTATACATATATATATACTAATTTGATTGTTAATGCAGCCATTGAAAAGGTACGATAAATTCCACGGTCCTTTCAAATTTCATTTAATTGTCATCCCTTAAACATTTTATGTGATCATATAATTGTGAGTCACGCGTTTCATCCTATACCCTTCTATCGATAATCATGCAAACACGCACTTTAGGAAGTTACGTGATTCATCATATATACAATTCACAGAAACCGATGTACATTATTAACGAAGCAAATCATGACTCTCTTTGGTAATTGTGAACAGCGTTCCACATTTCGTTTCTTCTTGACTCTCTTATTATTCCTTTTACAAAACCCGTTATGGCTGAGAATTTTATAATTCATGATTTCATATATATCTATAAGTGTCTGTTGATTATCTTAATTGTGAAATTAAAAATTAATTAAAAAGAAATTTGTATTATGAGTGAATGTTCAATATTTTTTTGAAAAATAAAAAACTATTGACATATGTAACACATATTTTGTGTATATGCCACTTTTCAAATCAGTAGTTGCACGATTGATAAAAGACTTTGTTAAAGTTAACTTAATTATGTAGGTTGAGCACAACATTTTGTGAAAAATTTCATTAAATGAAGTGTATTAATATTCTTATAAAATATTTGTAAGTTAATAATGCTCGCATGTGTAGTTATACACACAACTTTGTCTTCAGGCATGCTCGTATTAACTTGCAAATTATAGTTTACGACTTCGTACACTCTACCTAGACAGATCTCAAGTTCACTTTTTTTAAACTAAACTTTAACCGCAACATTAAGTAAAAAGGCTGTAGAATTAGTATAACAAATTAATCCAATTATCAAAGTCAAATTTTTGCAAAAACTTACCACTTTCATCATGGTCCAGAAAGAGTCGTCGACGAGTTCGCAACATTTTCATTTTGATAAAAAGTCAACTATGATGATATTTTATGATCCGATAGTTATAAAATATTATTAATAACTGATAAACATCAACAAAATTTAACTATGTGAATAAGAAACGATTTAATCTTTATAATTAGATGTGATAAAAAATAAAGAAATAACTTGGAACATTCAGCGTGATATGAGTTCGTTGCCCTCAAGATCACTTCTGAAGATTCTGAAAAAGCTCTGTTGCTTCTTTCGAATTATGCTTACATAGATGAAGGGAGCCTGGATTAATTCTAACATCCACCCTTGAGTTCTGCTCCATTTTATTAGCCAATAGGATAAGAGCTCCGGTCGGAAATATAGAGCAAAAAGGGTTACGGCCAGCCCTTTCTGTCTAAGATGAAGAGTTGTTTGTTGACACGAACTGGCAAAAATGACGGTTGAAAATATATGCAACATAACTAACGAAAGTTTCTTAGAATGGAGGCAATATATCTTTCATAAACCGATTGCGCATTTAGAATGGAAATACTTGTTTCATTCAATTTTTTTTATATCTTAACTTCAATCAGCTGTTTTCTAATGAAAAAATATATTTATAAATTATTATAATTGCATAGGTATTTATATAAAACATTCATTAACGCTATGAAGATTCATTATTTTACTCTTCGAAAGCTTTTGATAAAAGACATTTAAAAGCTTTAGATAAAAATGTATTACATTCAATTATCTAAATGCTTAATGATTTACAATATTTTTTTATATGTATAGAGTATGAAAATTGAATACATTTTTGTTTTTTTTTTCTTTCTTTTTCAGCTTTTCTCGTAAGAACAATTATTTCTTAAGAATCGCATGCGCCGTAGAAAAGTCGTTTTTAGTGTCATTACTGGCACAGCGATAAGCATTGCCAGCGAGCCAATTACATATATCCGTAATTGAGTCGAAGGTCTTAACTTAAAGTTGTAGATACTGCCCCATATTTTCTTTCTTTCTTTTTATCAGAACAGCTTACTTCTTCGTGTCTATTCATACATTTTTTTCCTTTCTTTTTTTTTCACAATTGCCAAACGCTCTAAGTGCTTATTACTTGTTGTCATTCAGACGATACTTATCATTTACATAAGTAAAAGATAATAGTTATAATGTGAGAGCAAAAACTGAAGAAAATTAAGGTCTCAAATTATTCATAATATATGAACGTCATTTTTAGAATATTATTTATCGATAACATTTCTGACACGTGGGAAGATTAATTTAAAATAATGATGACAAAATGTAGTTATTACAAATGTTGTTTTCGAAATATAAACTCGTCGAGAAAGACAAGATGCGAATAGGCTGGACCATAATCAAGATATTCTCAAGGGAAGGGAAAATCTTGCTCCTATTGGATGGAGCAGAGAAACCAATCGCGATCGAGATTCGCTGCAGCAGCTCTTATATCCTACACAGAAATTTATCCCCGCCTTTGCGCAATTGCAGTCACCAGAAAAGTTAGGAAATTCATTTGTTTTCTCGTTAATCAACATTATTAATCTAATAATTTACATACTACTATAATAAACCAATTTAATGTATAATTTTCTAATTCTTAAGACATTTGTGGGCTGCACTTTTTTAAACTATTTAAATGAATAGAACTGTATTTTATAATGGATAAAAGTGTTAAACTAAATGATAAAAGAAAAAATATTAACTGCTACAAAACGTACCAGTTCGTCATTTTTCTCAACTTTTTTTCTTCGACGCATATAGATAGTGTTGAAATTTATTTACATAATCGAATGTAAGAGTCTTGCAAAAGTCAATTATCATTATCTTTATTGAAATGTGCATTTAGGATGTAATTCGTATTTAATGAAATGTAGATATATAAGTCATATGCATATATATAAAAAGGAATGAATGAATTTCCTGCGCGGTGATTATTATGAGAGCTTAAAAAGGAACAATTAAAATCGATTATTGTATAAAAATAATCAGTTAAGTCGTCTCCTATTTGACGCGAGAAGTTATTTAAATATTACATAACATTATGCTTTTTCATATATGATAATATATTTTAACAATAATCCATTTCCGAGTGACATTACTTATATGAAAATCATACTTATAGAAGTACATGTTTGAACATTTTTTTCACAATCATAAATTTTAAGTGAGTCATTGAATAAAAGAACTGTGAAATAGTTAAATATGAAATCATGTACGTTCTTTTGAATAAATGAAATTGTGATATTTTTTATTCATATATGAATTATATACATAGTTGTTCTTGATGAAGTAGTTCAAAATTATATCCACTCCATTAAATGCATGAAATGCGATCCGCATAAATGAAAGACACAAATTTAGGATTTGGTATTAATTTGATATCATGTGGATGTTTTCTCTGCAAGGTAATTTTAGTTAATTGGTGATATGGAGATATAGACAAAAAATGCATCGATTATATTATTCATTACTTATGATACATTTTAAAAGTTTAAGTTTATATGTATAATATTCCAATTTTAGATGATGTATAATTTTGCTATAATATTTGTTAATATCATATACATTGAAATAGATCTTTTCATAATTAGATGGTTTCTAAATATTTCAATTTTTGAAAAAGTCTGGTTCATATTTTTGTGCAGAATGTAAACAAGATATTTCATTTGATACGATAGTATATTATTTTGATTATCGTACATAAAAGTGCATATATTATCTATTTTTAAAGTTAAGCAATATATTTTTTTCATCATAATGGATGTTATAAGATTAAATTAAATTTAATCTTACAGCCATAAGATATTTAAAAAAGACAAACATTTTGCAATATTTTGAACAAAAGAATCGATATAAATTTATTGAAATAACATAATCTACCATAAAGTTTTTAAAACTTTATAAAAGTTCATCTTCTTTGAGTTACTTTTCTGAATAATCAGTACATGTGTAGATTAAAAAAAATTAATAGTTTAATTTGTTTGTTTATTACTACTATTGACAATATAAATAATTGCGCAAGATTGTTCAATTGCTAGGTTACGTAATAATTTTATCTTCGTAGGTGGCTATAGGTATCATCGTAGGTATCGTCATAAATATGATTAATTTTTACTTCATTTCCTACTTGAAGATTTATACATATGTATCTATACGATATATGTTTTCACAAGTATTTGTGTTCTACTAGTGTTACTTGAACGAAAATCCTCGACAGGAAAACATTATATGACACATATCCGACAGTCTAAAATAATAGCGTCAAATGATTCTGACTTATTCGATGTGCGAGAGATTCCGATGCTGCCAACTAACATCATCTTAGCTTTATACACAGCGAACATCCGGCGTTTGACTATTATTATTATTACTCGTAAATCTGCGTCATATCGTAATTTTTTGCTGCTTCCACGCTGCTGTTAATAAAAATCAGAATTTCACTCGACTATTGTTTCTAATTATCACCTTACTAAATCTGACTTATTACATTTTTTTTTCTTCAGGAATCATTTGTCTGATGTCACTCGGGCCAAGAAATGAAAAACATTTGGTCACGTTGCTGTAACGTACGATCGACCCGGACGGATACTGAAGGGAGAGCCTTCAGGAAGTCCGGCGCGTTGGAATAACTAGGGTCACCGTCCTACGAAACCTATGGATCAAAGGTTTTATACCTGCACGTTCCGCAGAAAGTCGCCAATCTGGTCATACATTAGAATATTCGTCCAGAGCAAGACGGAGACATGTTGGTTCAGTTTTTTTAACTTTTTCGAAGTTGCCACTGGAAAAGAGCCCGCGACCCAGGGCTAGAAAGGTCGACGGATTTACTGCACACTAACGCATGTATACATTTTTATCAAGTTCAAGCACTTTTTGATCTTGAATACGTATTATTACTTGTTATACACACGTTATATATTTTAATTGTTTTAATTATTTATGATATATCCGTATATAAAATATATTGTTAAATTTCATAAATTAGATTAATTCATTAAAATAAATTTCAAAAGAAACGATTTAGACTGATTAAATATTAAGAACTCTTATGAATACAGTAATGAATAATTCTGTAATAATAATTTCACTGATGATTCTTTCTGTTTTCAGCAAAAATTGAAAACAAAATTCTGAATAGGTTTACGTGGGAAAAATCAAATTACCAAATAATGAGTCAAGGGGTTATGCCATTGTAAGTTAGTTTGCTTTATATATTAATTCCAATGTCTTGATAAGGTAATCATAATAACTGTAAATAGAAATCAACATTCAATTGATTTACTTTGAAAGTGGAGTAAATTGTTATAATGTTCTATTTTTTGAATCAGTTAAAACTATTAATGGTTATAGTAGACTGAAAAGAGGCCCTTCGTATGAAGAAAATGGACAGGTCTTAAAGGGTCACGCAGGTAGATAACCCTTTCCAAGGTAGTTTAAATACCCTCATTTCAGATGCAGGGTCCGATAGACAAAGATGACTCAAGGAATTGTGGTGTTATAATACATTGCAAATTTAAAATTACCGTTGGACAGTTCTGTATAAAGATGATGAATTATGTTTTATTCTGATGGCTATTGTTCTAATATTTTTAATTAAATCAAGCTCACGAATTTTATATAAATAATGATGACAAACTGATATAATAAATTTATGATCTATAAAAAAATTATTATTAAGTGATCTATATTATTTCCTATTTTATTAAAACAATAAATTTAAAATTATGTAAACAAATTTTCCTATTATATTGAAATTATCTTTCTATTTTGGGAAGTTTTATTATTATTTTATATACAAAAAATATAAATAAAATGTAAGAACAAAAGTGTTTATCATATCTTTGAACTTCACATATGTATATCAGTTTACAATCGTAAATGAAATGCGCAGTCGCATTTTTTATTCCTAACAATGAAATCTATTTCGGACTCGTCAATCATTTTACTCTTCCAGTTTTACAATTATAACCGTCTTTAAGTTCTAACCGCTAAACTACCGACTGAAGAACTAGTTCAAATTGAAATCCGTTGCATGAATATCTCAACATCCAGTTAAATTTCTAACGGAAATCTGAGTGAATATTGCACAGCAAGGCATTAAAAAAATGATCTAGAAGCCTCGAAACTTATTGGAAGAACCAATCCGAAAAGGGGTGGAGCTAGATGTCCAAGTCAAAAATGTCCGTTCTACTTTTCGTGGACAGTTATCATAAGTAAAATTATGACCAGCGGTGGTGGAGGGAGAAGCGTCGGCTGCTCCATTTAATAAAATAGATCGCCAGTAAAAAATGCTAAAGTCAACGTCCAGGTGGAAAGGTGTAGCACGATTCCCATGATGGGGCATTTGGTCCCAAATGTGGATCACCTGTATGCAACGTATTTTTTTGGCCTAATTTAAATGTACTCGCCGCTTCTTAGGTATGATGCTCGGACATGGGTCGCGGTGGACACTGTCCAGGTAAATTTTCGAAGAAGGCACCGAGTCTCGCTTGAGTTAGGTATATAGATGGAGTACTGAACCCAGGTAGCCAATGTCCATGGGAACAGTCCCTTGGTGGCCGATGTCCATTGCAAAATTAAACTGTCCACCGAACCCTTCCGCATCTTAGATCCTTTTGCCTCTCCTTATGGAAGTTTTATAACAAACATTATCCCGGGACGGCTGATTGATTCTGTGGGAATGTCCGACATTTGAGCATCAAAACACTAGAGTGGACATCTGGTCCAGCATATGCAGACACTTTTTCTAGGACTCGAGAAGATGAATATTTAATTTTTGGGATAGGGACACTTGATCCGTGCGGAGAATCTGAATTCAGTCATTAAATGCCGTGAGATCAAAATTTGGGCCTAAAGTTAATCTCGGGAAAAAGATGAGGATGTATGAATACATGAGTTTCTGAATTATGATTGTACTATACTTTAATATATAGCTCAGATGCAATCTTACATTTTTATACTGGAAATTCGGTAGTCATTATTGAGATTCTTTATCATGATACCTTTTGAAAAATAAATATGTATACAGGTTGTAGAAAAAGATAAACGAAAGGAAACTTTTATATTGCTTATAATAGCAATACATACATTGTTCATATAAATAACATTATACTGCGTAATATATTATAAAAGTGTACATAAAAAATATTAGAATGAATCTCAAATGTTAAGAAAATCGATTAATGAATTTTTTATATAAAAAATTTAATATACATTAGAATCATTGCTGTAATTTTTCTTTAAACATTTAAAAAATTGTGTTTATATTTATTGTGCTTTATAGTTCACTAAATTTATTTTCATACAAAATATCAATATCATAAAAAATAAATTTTAACGGAACAAAAATCCGCGATATTTAAAAATTTTTTCGATATAAATTTATTACAGTTATTTTATATACAGAGCAGTATTTAAAAAGTAATTGGTTGATTAGTTAATTTCTAGTACTTTCAATAAATCTTCATTTATCTTACGTAGTTTTTGTAAAAAAAAAGTAAACTAAACAGTCAGGCATTTATAATTAAAAATATTATACAAAGTTAGTTCATTGTGAAAAATATAAAACTATTTTAATATTAAATTGTGTTACATTTTATTTTCTTCTTACTGGAGAAAATTTAATTATAATTGCAACGAAAAAACCTGTACATCTATACTTATACACAAGATTCTTGAAATTCTTGTAAAAATTTTTCATTAACTTTTATTATTCAAATTCTTATTTTAAATTATTATGATATTACATATCATATAGTTTATAACCAATATATTTAACATATATTGTTGTTGTTCAATTCACCGCGAAAGTTATCGCAACTTTTATATTTTATAAAAATGTTACGATTTTTATATAATAATTTTTTTCTGCGTACAATAAGTAGTATTTATGCAATATTATCTATTTGACATATTTTATGTAATTTAAGTAAAGAAGTATATCAGAATATTCTTCAGGTCAGAAAAAAAGAACATTGCAAAAGAGCATAATTTCATTATCTGAAAAAATTTCCAACGCAAAGACAGAACGTGAAATTAGCTTATCTGCGGTGAAAAAAAAATCAACTGCGAAGCGTAATAAGTCGATCTATTGTCGTCGGTTACTTTCGACTGCCAGAAGTACTGATACATTTCGATTAGCATAAATTTGCAGGCACCGACGTCCGGTGTGATGGCCTGGACGACTGTGGATATCTGCGTGGTAACTGTCTGATTAACATACGCTTGATCCCTGGTCGCTATTTACTTAGATGTATCTGTATGCTATATTTTACACGACACATGTGCTTCTGGTTAGGAAAGATGCATACATATCCATGTAAAGCACTAATCAACTATGCCGCTCATAGTCAAAGCTCATTGATTTTTCAGTTTCATCCTGAAAACAAACTCGCATTTACATGCTAATAAACACCAACCAAACTCCAGCAATAGAACTCGCCGATCATTTTAAAAACATAGATTTCTGTCTTTCTCACGTGTAATATCATTATCGGGATTGAGAAAAACATCGTGTATATCGTGTTCATCTAGAAGCGGATCTTATTGATATACTTGTTTTAAAAATGCCGATCAATGTCATATCATATTTTAAACGTTGTAAGGAATTTCTTCATTCAAAAGAATTTTTAATAAAATGTATTGTTCAATATATTATATTATATTATAAAAAGAGTCTTTATTCATATTTTCATACAGTAAAATTTCAAACAACTGTATTAATTATAATTTAAATACAAATAAATAATCAGTATATGTTTCCGTGTGCTCTCTAGATTGGAGTATGTATACAATATTTTTATCATTAATTCTTTGAGAAATTCAAGATTATGAGAATTAAAAAAATAAATTCAAATTTAATAAATGCGTAATCTTTATGCAGTGATTTCGTATACATTGGAAAAAAACAAAATCTAACTCTCATTCGAACCTTGAACAACAAACTTTGAAACCATGAATATTCCAGAAAACAGTCACCATTATTTTGTAATGAAATCGATTTTTATAAATTCTTGTATTACGATGGATTAATATGGATGGATAATTACGAGGAATTTTATTGAATGAAAAAATTAATTCTTAAAACTATATTCTATGCTAAAATTTAAAAGTTTTTACTATTTTTATTTAATGTAAATTAATTTTTTTAAACCTTTAAAAGAAGAGCATTATTTCACATATGCTTTATTATGTTTTTTATATATATTTTTATAATATTTATCTCAAGATTTGAAATAATCTCTTTTTATCATAACTAATTTTAAAATTCTTAAACATAAGAAAAAACAGTGAGGCGTAAATCATTTTAAGAACAAAATCACAAGATACATTCATAATTTACCACAATGAAATAAAAATTATTGCCAATCCTGCAAACAATTGTTTAACATATTAATTAAATAAGTAGTTTCTAAATGTTTCTACAGTATTTTTATCTGAAAATTACAAATTTTATTACGCTGAAATTGCACTATTTTCATAGTAAAGAATTAATTACCAAAATCTGATCACTATTTGTTAAGTGTTAATTTTTCACTTCAATTGTCTGAGATAATGTTATTTTTGATTTTTAAATGTTGTTGTTGTTAGTTTAGATGGGGATCGTATTGTGTTTAAACACAATACGATTTTGTAAGAGGGATAAAAATTCAGCAATACTTTTGAAATGTGATAAAAAGATTGGGCACTAAAATAATAGATTGACCTTTCAATAAATTAGGTTTTTAGTGACGATCACAATTGTGAATGAAGAAACAGCCTCATGACCCAGAGATCAATGAATGATCGACAAGGAAAAGATCCATATTCATAAAGGTCTTAGTGAAGCAGTCTTATAGCAGCATGAGTTTGAGCTTATTTGCGTATATATATATGAGACGATGATGTTACCATATATACGCACTCGCAATTGAGTCAGAGGTCATTGCAAACAATTCTCTGTGTGGGAAAGACCGCACAAACCTATATTGCAAATGACATCGTATGTCGTTACCAAAAAATATATTAAATAATTAGGATACGATTAAGAATAAATCTTAAAGGAACTTAAATAATCATTTCAACCGAATTCATTAATTAATATGACCAAAGACGTATTTTTGGTCATATTTATATTAATGTGAATAATGTGTGATTTCTTTCATTTTCTTACGCATAAAAAAGTATTTGTGAAAAAAATGATTGTATATATAATTTTAAAGTATTCGTATTTACACAAATTTCATATATATACAAACGCAAGCATTATTGCTGTATTGAAAATAAATATAAAATATTACGTACTTTGTGTAGGATACAAATGCCTATAATATAATACACTTTTAATGTAATTTATGGAAAAAATGATATTCAACTATAAATTTAATTCGAAGTAAGTTCGTAAAAGGAACTTCATATTCTTTCTATGCACTATAAAGATACACATTTTTTTCAAAAGTGTAGTTTACAAAGTTTGTCTTTATTTGAGGAGAATGATTTCATCAAGTAAGAAGTATCTGATGATATCTTGATTTTAAATATATTATTCAAACATGTGTTTTCTTTGTCAATATATTACATAATTTTGTTGTTTCAGTGAGTAATTAGTAAATAAATGATTTGTAAACAATATATTAGTTTTTAATGTATTTTTATTTTTTAATGGAAAATATAAAATTGAAAAATTAATATAACATTACATTTAAAAATATTCTGTGACTTTTACATTATTAAAATTTTCCTAAGTATTAAAATGATTTTATTTTATTTGTTAACATTATATTTATTCTCGCAAATGATATAGCATAGTTGGAAGTATCGCCAAAACAAAATTTGTAAATTACTTTTTGTAGTATTTTATATCTTGTTTTAATTAGCCTCTCAAATGATATTAATTATGAAATATCGTAATGAAAAACGGTCATCAAGAGGGATATGTCATATCTGTTTATATTCTCAATTTAGGCCATTTTGCGTTAATATTTTTTTGGAACACATGCCGATAATATTATGTATTATTCATAAATAAATCATTTTTTACACATAAAAAACGTAAAACTATTTAGATATATATTGAATTTAAAATTTTTAACCTTAAAAGAAGTTTGATGCGTTATATATTCACACTGGGTCAACATGTATAGTGAATTAACATTGATTTGGTCAAGTTAAAATCACTGAAAATACCTTGGTTATGAGTCAGTATGAATTGAATTCAGCTTAATATTATATACGAAAATATAGTAACATGTATAATATATATCTAACCTTAAAACCTTATACCACTTTATATTTGACCTTGTTTTTGTGTGTTACATCTAAATAATATTATTTTTCCTTAATGATACTTTAATTCTCATTTGTTTTTGATTATATTATTTTTATACCAAACTAGAAAATTTATTACTAAAC
>JABFQD010004055.1:0-12287 GCA_022817045.1 Psix sp. ZL-2020 | reverse complement strand
ACACACAAATTTTTTAACTAAGTTCAATAAACACTTCAGAGGCCCGAGTTGGAATCTTCTTTTAGACGAATTATCTTTCCAACGGAAGTGAAATTCATTGAGATAAGCCATTTAATTAGAAAGATTTATTTTTTATTATAAATTAAAAATAATTAAGGCTGGTCAAAGTCTGGTTTTTCTTTTTCGCTAGACTCTTATCGGATCATCAATTTGTCTGACATCAGTCTGGAAATGATTAGCCAAACGTTGTACCAAACTTTTCTCGGATAATAAATTGATCTGGACTTAGTACGGCAATGATGAACCAGAGCTTTGTCAGAATATGAAACGATTTCGCAGTAATATGGCAAAGGTCTAGCAATAACGCGCCAGATCTTTGCCAGATTATGGATCAATCTCATATTGTTATGAAAACGACGTCCGGACTATCTATATTTTTCATTAATAAAATTACAATTTGAAACTGGAAAATTTGCCATCTTCAAGCCAGATATCAATACCAGACTGTTTTCAATTAGATTCCAGGCTTGATCCAAATTTCATTAAGAATCGATCCAAATGCCATCCAGACTCTTTTTTTCTGTACGAGTTATTGAAAATTATTTCATAATCATTATTTTAAAGACGGTTAAAAAACACGAGAGACGATAAATCATGATTAAAAAGATGTTTTTTACTCCTGAATTTTTGTAGTCGCAATAATTGAAATAATGCGTGTTTCTTTGAATAAGGGTAACGGTCAAGATTCATTACGGTGGAAATTTCATTAATTTCTTCAAAATAAATATGTGTGAATCAAAACAAATGCAGATTATTGTTTGAATTTTAACATTCAGTTTTTGAGCGCAATACTTTAAAATTCAAATTATTATTTCGGTTATTTATTCAATCTAATTTATCAAAATTGTTGAAATTATATTTACTTACAAAGAAGCTAAATTCATTCAACGAAAATAACATATACATGTTATTATTAAATATTATACGAATTAATGAATTAATGTATTTTATTTCATCGCAAATAAAAACAATTTAACGACAAAAAAATAATATTCTTATTGAAATATGCGTTAGTGAAATATCCAAATTTATAATTTCATTACACACATTTTTAAAACATTAACGTAGTGTATTTTTTTATTCATACTTATTCTTAAACTTTATGATTCTAATGAGTTGAATTTCACTGTGGTGTAAACGTCTAAAACTCCACGGCCTGACCCTAAAAACGAGTAAGTTCGTATGGGGTAAGCCAAATATGGAGTACCTTGGGCATGAGGTAAATGCGCACGGTGTCAAACCTTTAGACAACCGTGTTGCAGCAATAAATGAATTTCTGAAGCCGAACACAATCTCCGAGCTTCGAAGATTCCTGAGGATGCTGAACTTCTACAGAAGATTCATCCCGCACGCAGCCAAACCACAAGCTTGTCTGCACGAACTTACCGCTGGCGCCAAGAAGGACAAACGCCCCATCAACTGAACCGCCGAGACCGAAATCGCATTCGCTGAATGCAAGAGTCAACTGGCGCAGGCCACACTCTTGGCGCATCCCGTCGAAAGCGCCAAACTGATACTCGTCACCGACGCATCAGATTCAGCCAAGGGAGCAGCCCTGGAACAGGTGATAGACGGACGACGGCAACCACTAGGTTTCTTGTCTAGGAAATTCACCCCTACACAGACCAGGTACAGCACTTACGGCAGGGAGCTCTTGGCCATATACACGGCCATACAATTCTTAAAGCACATGATCGAAGGCAGGAAAACGGTGGTCTGTACCGACCACAAACCGATTACTTACGCTTTCGATCAAAACCCAGACAAAGCTCACCCAGGCAACAACGAAACCTGGACTTCATCGGTCAGTTCACCAATGACATCCAATACATTGCCGGACTCGAGAACGATGTCGCTGACACCCTCTCAAGAGTCAACGCCGTCGAGATGCCAGTGATCGTGACGACCGAGGACATCAGCCGAGAGCAAAACCAGGACCAGGAACTCCAAGAACTACTACGAGAACCTAAGTCACTGGTTATCAAGCAGCTGAGAGTGGATGGCACGGACACGACCATTTACTGCGACGTATCCACAGACGTCATCCGCCCGTACATCCTGCAACCGCTGAGGAAGTATCCCTGTATCACTATTACAGGG
Organism: Psix sp. ZL-2020; assembly: GCA_022817045.1. Lineage (NCBI taxonomy): Eukaryota > Metazoa > Arthropoda > Insecta > Hymenoptera > Scelionidae > Psix > Psix sp. ZL-2020. Next base: position 10,127 of record JABFQD010004055.1, on the reverse strand, counting down.
ATACCGATACTGCCTAACAATGATTGACCGTTTTACCCGATGGCCCGAAACAACACCAATCAAAGACATCACCGCCGACACTGTCGTCGACGCTTTCTTCAACAACTGGGTAGCAAGATTCGGGACACCAGCCATCATCACCACCGACCGAGGTTCACAGTTCGATTCGCAACTGTTCGACGCCATGGCGAAGATACAAAGAGGACATTAAAACATCGGCATCTGAGATGACCTACGGGACAACACTGAAATTACTTGGGGAGAATTTCATCCAGAACGATCCTCCACAAGACCCAAACTATTTCCTCGAACAACTGCGTCAGTCGATGAGGAAGATCAAGCCACAACCAACTGCTCACCACAACAAGCCACGGATTTTTACTCACAAAACTCTCCACGAATGCACACATGTATTCGTGAGAGTGAACAGAGTGAAGAAATCACTGGAGCAACCTTACGAGGGACCTTATGAGGTAATCCAAAGAACGAACGATTTTTGTTTCAGAATAAATGTCAGAGGCACCCCGACGGAATTCTCGATTGACAGGCTCAAACCCGCATTCATCGAGACCGACGCTGCACCAGCACCACTACAGAACACAACCACCAACACCGGTCTTCGAACGTACGCGAGTCCACGGACCAGACAGGTTTCATTCGCTCCCCATCCTGGTCGCTAGAGGGGAAGTATTATGGCGGCTCACACGGTCGCCTAACCTGACCCGACGGCATTGTGCAACATAATTTTTTGCAATAACGTACAATATTTCTAACGAATAAAACGATTTCAGTGGACAAAGAATTCTATTTGTTTTCAAATGTCGAACACGAACAGTTAAGTTTCTAATAAAAAAAACTTCTTTTATAAAAGGATGGCTCGAAGACGAGCGATACAAAACATGGATTTGAGAAGTTGAAAATGACAAATGCAACTTTACTTGCGGAGGTGGGCATTTAAAAAGACAAAACAAAAGTCACGAGAAAAATAAGCTTGACTGTACATCTGTAAATAGAAAAAAATTGTAAGAAAGTAAAATTTTGCAAAAAATAGTTGGACGTAGAGAGATTTGAACCATAGTTACATGAACTCGTCGACGATCCATTTTCATTTCACTGTTCAATATGTAACGAATCGTTTCTCGCTGGTCTTTTAAACATAAAAAGAAATCGTTTTCACTCAGAAAACGTGCCACTTGATATTAGTGCTGAAATGCTTGACGAAAAAAGAAAAGTTACAGAAATTCGTTTTGCAGCTTTTGTTGATAAAAGGAATGTTTTTGCAATGGCTGCAACACGATTATCAGATTTTATCAGAACCTTTGGCTCTGAAGATATAAAAGGAATGAAAATCAGTCGTAGAAAGTTACAATATATTCTGAAAAGTCTTATGGCAAGTGGTCGAAAACTTGACAAACATTTTACGTGAATCAAGTTTTCAATTTCTATTGATGAAACGTCTGATTTGACAAATAAATAATGGATGGAAATTGTTGTAAGATTTATACATCCAAGAACTTTGAAATGCCAAGTTCAATTGTTAGAGTTAGTTTTATTTGTCGCACAAGATTGTTCGGTTGTTGAATTATTAGAAGTATTCATAAAGACAATGTACATATTCAGCATTCCTTTTACCAACATCATGAGATAATGCGCCCGATATGGCCGATCGCAACGAACCATTCTGCACTTCTTTGGAACATGTCTGTGAGGATATCATGATCGTGCCGTATCCTTGTCCAAGGATAAAATCTCATTGCTTATATATATGCGTCAAGAAAATGATACTTATAACTTCTTTCTTGATGATAAATAAATATGAAATTCTTATCTTCATTTAAATTGCAGGTAACTTTGCAAAAGAAAAAATATACGTGATAAATTTTCAGAACGTTTTCTTCACAACACAATTAATACATTGCATTACTTATGTTTGATATTAGATTGTTTATTTTAATCAAATTCATCATCGGCTTAAAATGCGACTTGGTAAATATTGCATTACATTTATAAGTGCATCAGGCATTAATTTAAACATAATGTTGGTGTGTCTATAAAGCAACAAGTTGGACATACCAGTAGTTTTGTTTGTAAATAAGACGTTAGATTTTAATACATTAATGTTCTGTCTAAAATGCGACATCTAGTACATAGCATTAGTTTACTTAGTTTATATAGCTTTTATTATTATAATAATAATAATCTGCCTAAATTGAAAGCGACAAAAAGTTACAACCATTTAAATATGGCGAAATTAGAATTTTTAACAGGAAAGCATCAAATGTGAGCGGCACCGACGGTCGAAACAAGAGCCGTTGCGAAAATTGCTTAGTAATAAAAAAATTATGCTAATGAGGATAATTGCAAAAATATTACTTATTTAAAACATCGTTACGAGTGTATGAGTTAGTTAATTTAAGCTGAATTTGATAATCAAACATATCTGCTTCTTTAATCAAACATATCCCCAATTAAGATATTGCATGGTTTAGGATTAGTGCCTGAATCTTCGAAATTTCTTACTTAAAACATAGTATGCTTATATTAATTTTGAAATAATACATATAATTTTCCAGACATCATGATAAGTTCGATTATTTCTTACTTTAATTTATATTTGTTAACTATAATTATTTTAAAAAATTATATTAACAATTACTATTCACACGTATAAATAAATTATATACGTCTTTTTTTTCTCTCTATTAAATAAAATATTCGTTTGAAGAATCGAACCGATGGCAACAAGTTTGAAAGTCGCCTGCGCTATGCACTTTGCTACGGCACACTAATTAATAGGCAAATACCGAACTTATATTTAAGTTTTATCAATGATGTTGGTTGAATAAAAGTTTAGCTGAACCTGGCCTGAAATAAAAAAAGCGCCCATGAGAATATCGGTTCTATGTTTCTTTTCTTTTATTTTGCAATGTTTCCATTATTTTTTGCGACAACAAATTTTTCCTTAATAAAATCGCATAGTAAGGAAAGACTCGCTTCAGTCACGCTTCGACGGCAGCGGGAGAGAGAGATTGCTGATGCGCTAGGTAGAAATGGCGGATATAAACAGTTTTAGAAACGTACTGGTAGAGATACCAGATTGGGACCACAGTGGCACCATCGCGACCCTAATATGGCATCTCTGTGTACTGGGTCAACTTCAGTTAGCCGCTCCCGTCTCATTCTGCCATTATTGGCCTACAGTGGCTGTCAAAATAAATGCTTTTCCGGGCCTTCGCAGCGCCGGAGGCATTTTTATCACACTCGCAAACTTGGCAGCACGTCGCACAAGGCAACCAATTCTAGCAACATGAGACACTAGAGCTCTAGATAGCCCGCATCTTGATAATCAGAGTGGGCTCTTCACCTACGTTTTCTAACCGAACTTTATCGTCCACTTTTTGTGGTAACCTTTCCTTTTTTTTTCCAAGGCTTGAGATAGTTTGGCCTGACCGGAAATCTCGTCTTATCTGCAAAACCGTGAGTTTCGTAGCGGCCTTCACATCATATAAAGGGGCAAGGAATTAATTTTACCCTGTTTTTATGAATTTTGTTTTATTTTGACAATATTTTATTTCAATATTTTATTTGTACGTACCCTGTTTTGTCAGCCAATTCACCCACATCCCCACGATATACAACCGTTAAATATTTAAACTTTTAAATTGAATTTAATGTTCGCACGAACGGTGAGCTTTATTTTGCTTTGGTTTGTCTTTGTTCGCCGCATCGGTCAGTTATCTATGCTTCTCAAGCTCGTAGGCTGAGTCAAAATTATATTTTCATTTGGAGCATATTTTCATTTTGTTTTGAGATCTCTTGTCAGTGTTATAAGCGCATCAGCTGATTATAGTTTCGAAATTTCAAATCCGATTATGTTTGACGTTTGTTTTCGCCTTTGTTTTTCGTGTTGAATGACTATATTTGCAATTATTTAGTTCCGTTATTTTTCGTATTAGGCGGTCGTCGATTTCGGCAGCAAAATTCGGCGGTTTTGTTTAATTAAAGGATTAGCCAAATCAAAACCAGCGCTTTATATTTATTTAATTTTTTAACGTAAATCTATTTATTTGTCTTTCAAAATTTGTTGTATTTTGCACGGATGTAATGAAAGATGGAATTGAGTATAAATGAGATGAATGAGTAGCTATCAACTTCTACTGTAACGGTCGGAGATCAACCTTGCGTGGCGTAACCTCACGTGGGGCGTAACCAAGGCTGAACTCTAGGAGGGTAATGGACACCTGATGCGACTAATAAAAATTTCACCGATGTTCTTCTGCATAGGAGGATATCAGTTAGTCCATTCTCTGATGGTTTTCTCGGGAACAGACAAAAAAAGATGTATAGATACCGTGCTAAGGGTTGTGTGGTCAGGGATAAGCCTAACAAAAACGGTTCCTGTCTGATACATGGCGACCTCCAGCAGTAATCAGCCTTACTTGGCTATCAGGAAGCTCTGGCGGAGCGAACTTTCCATCCCGCCACACTTGTAGAATTTCAATGGACACGAAAGAAAAACCACCATCAGTAGCGCAGGTGGGGACATCTTGGAACAAACTAAGATGAATATTTTCCAGAAAGTCAAAAAGGTAAGGCAACCTTGACTGTTTAGAGCACGATGGAGAAGACTCTGAAAGAGGGGAACCTCCAACTGCCTTTGCCAAAGGGAAGAATAAGAAGAAGATGACGACTATGACCCCGAGAACTTCGGAAACCCAAACTAAAGGCCCATATAGGACGAGTAAGAAGGTGGTCTCTCAAGAATCCAGAGAGGAGATTGAAGATAAGCGACGCAGGAAGGGTGACACATCCCCTGCGATATGCAAAGCGAAATCGTACGCCTCGGCGGTGGCAAATCAGCCCAGGGTCACATTCACCTGCAGAGATTGCCTGGGTGGTGAGCTACCAACCGAGATATGCGTAAAGATGAGGAAGGGAATCGTTGACAAGATTCTGAGCACGGGGGAAGGTGACTTCCGGCCCAACTTCTACGCGGATGTCGGGGACGTTACACTAAAATTCCTCGATAAGAAACACACCGCGGAAGGAAGTAACATTTAAGGAGAAAAAAAAACTTCTAAATGTAGGAAAAGTTAGTTGTGCGGAAGCAGACTATGTGTCTGCGGTACGCTTGCAACTTACACAAATTAACTTGCACCACAGCGAAAGTGCCTCTGCCGTTTTGGCAAGGAGCATATCGCTGGCACACACACGCATAGCCTTAATACAAGAATCCTGCATAGTCAGAGGACGTATTAGAGAGTTTTATAATGTGGGGGAAATTCATGTACCTCATCATGAAAGCAGGGCGAAAGCTTGTATCGTCACCAGAAATATTGATTGCTTTTTATTACAGGATCTTTGTACAAGGAGCTGCACCACCATCAGGGTCCTAATCAAAGATCTGAATGACGGGAGCAGAAACATTTTGATCTGTTCTGCATATGTTCGCCATAACAAACCAGTACCTACTGGGGCAGTGCGAAAGATCGTGGTATTCAGTAAGCGGAATGCAATACACTTCTCATGGGCTGTGATGCAATTTCACGACACGAGCGGAGTAGAACGAATACTAATAACAGAGGGGAGCAACTGCTTGAATTTCTAACCTGCACGGAGCTCGACATTATGAACAGAGGGCAGGAATCTACCTTTTTCACGACAACCAGAAAGGAAGTTCTGTACCTGACCCTGTACAACACAGGTCATAAAAGGGAGATACATAGCTGGAAAGTGAGTGCAGAGCCATCTATGTCGGATCACATAATCGAACAGGATTACAATCCTATTCGAAATCGATATAGTGGAAAACAAGGAAGAAACCCTGAGATTTTGGCTCAGAAAGAACTTTCCTGATATAGATTTGGGAAACGAGTTAGCACCAAGGGCAGTTAGTACCAAGCATGGAATTAACTGGAAGATGGTTGCACAAATAGTCATACCAGAAAAGGTAAAATGGGCTATCGACAGCTTTGACCCTTATAAGGCTCCGGCCCTAAGTGGTATTTTCCCAAAAATGCTAGAATTGGGTCTCACCTCAAGTCTAAGACTGATAACCGGGGCCCTTAGGGGATCGATTGCTATTGATTATATACCTAAAAAATGGAAAGAGACCACGGTTGTCTTTATACTAAAACCTAGTAAAAGGAACTACACCGCAGTGTGGGACTTAAGACTCATTAGTCTCACATCATTCTATTTGAAAACGCTGGAAAGACTGGTGGATATATTTATTAGGATGGAAACCAGTACACTTATTAAACAGATAAATCCACAGAGACAGCACTTTACAAGGTGTTTGAATACATCGAGAAGGCGCTAGACGGGGATGGGATAAATATATTTACCATTAGTTATGCGAACTATCTGGTTCTCATGGTCAAAGTTCGGTATGAGGAGGTTCTGTCGGACATTTTGACTGAAGGACTGAGAAAGGTTGAACAGTGGTGTGAAGGGAAATCTCTGACGAATACCACCAAGACGGACATAGTCACCTTCACAGGACGTTATAAAGTCAAGCACTGTAAAGAAATCACCTTCTACGGGCAAAAAATACCGTATAATGAAGAAACTAAATATTTGAGAGTATATGTAGATAAGAAACTGCTGTGGGGAGCTCACTTGCAGAAACAAAGTAAAAAAAGAATTACGTTTATTAATGTGGTATCTGGCGGTCATAGTTCCAGACTGTGGGTTTCAAACGGAAAAGATCCTACGGTTATACCACGCTGTGGTGATACCTAAGTTAACATATGCCTCTGTCATATGTTGGAACGCAACAAAAAAAGAAATCCGAGCGAGAACTTTGAATCACATACAGGCGATCGCTCTTAGAGTGACCCTGAGAGTTATAAAAACTATACCCATAGCTGTGGTCAACAGATTGCTCAACCAAACCAGTGTTCATTAACTTTACATATCTATTTTAATTACTAGACACTGTATTCAATGATAAATTTTATTACTAACTCAAGAAATAATTTAAAATAGATTCATAACAAAATATCCAATTCGGAATCCCAACAATATTCTCAATCAAGTCCAAACCCAAAACTATAGTGCCAAACGATAGTCGATAAGTAACGAACTGCAAATCAAAAGCAGGAGCCACTTTTGGCCACCAAACGCCCACGGTAACAAAAGAATTAAAATTAGTAGCAGCTATGATTATTTAATTTGGTTGCAGTCCTTTACTATCTTCAAACAATCTAGTCGGAAAAAAATTGTCAAATACTGTAAAAATTCTTTGGCTTTAAATATTGATGATTTTCATTTACATCAAAATTTAGATATTTTTGTAATTCCAAACTTGCCTTGTCAAATAGAAAATCTGTTCCATTGGGTTTGCTTTTTATCAGAAACAATGACTCTTTTCGAATTTTTTTATGATAAATTAAAAATATTCATTTTTATTGGCGATTTGTTAATTCTCCAAAGATCTTATAGAGATTTATAAATGAACTAAAAGGAATAAAACTGAATTAAAATACCATGTTTGAGTTTCACACCATATTTCAGAAATCAGCTAATATCGCGATCACAACAAAAATTTGTATCTGACTTTTGAAATTTCTTTTATCAGTGTTACATAAACTTAATTTTTTAATTAATAAATTAATCTAAATTTTTCAACAGAACAAAATTTTGTGACATAGTACTCTATAAAAAATTTGAAATGATTAGAAACTACCGAAAAACATTTTCTCATTGTATAAGAATTTATTCTTTAACAAAATATTTAAGGTAATATTGTTCTATACTACTATCATTTTTCTCAATGTTTAAATTTGATTTGTCAATAAAATATAAATTTAATTGTGAAAAGTAACGTTTTTTATTTAAAAATTGAGTAGAGGAAGGGACAATGATTGAAAAAAGTTGTTTGCTTTAAAAATCATTATTCTAATCAAAAACAAAATGCACTCTCCCTAAAACAAATTTTACCCTCTTTTACAGCTACAGCATTTGGGAACACGAGATAAATTTCTTTTAGTTGACCTGGTTACGTAATGCACACTAGATACAAAAATTCTGCATCAATGTTGTTAACTATGTTTTTAGAATAATATAGTTGAACATATCTGGATGATCACTTCAAAGATCCTTTTATGTCTTTCCAAACTACAATGCGCGATTCTTTGCTTTTTATTGTAATATGGATTCGACTTGTATCTATTTTGACACTTCCTCTGTTATTGATTACTACTAAACAGCTCATCATAGACTTTACGTTATAGATATAGGAACCATTAAATATATGCCTTTTTTAAATTGCTATTTGTAATGTTTAGTTTGTATGAATTCTAGTTATGTAGGTGAAATAATAAGAAAAACATATTACTAGTTATATAAATAATATTTTTGAAAGAAAACTGACCTCACTAAAATAATTCTGATAGTTGCACAACGTATCCATTATAAGCGGTTATAAGTGTGTACAACAAAATTAGAAGAATAGAAAAAGTTTGAAAAAACATTCTACAATAAAACAAATTAAAAATCAATAATACTGTCAAAGTTAAGCCAAAAATGTATAATACAATAATAATAAAAATAGTTCTAGTAATACAAGTAACTACAATAAAGAATATTAGCAGATTATTTTAGAGCTGAAAATATTGTTCAAATTTGAATTGAGAAATTAGTGCGACTGTTTGTGCTTATATAAATTGTACATCTTAGACATTCACTAACTTCGACCAATGATTTCAACCAGATGAGTTAACTTTTTAGAAATCACTCAAAAAGTTCAACAGAATAGCCAAAAAAAGACTACGAATATTTTACAACTAAATGACAATTCTTTATTTATTTTATTTAACTTTTTATTGCGAATATAAAAAAATTTGTCAATGCATTCAGTTTTTGCCCTGCAAAAAATTTGCAAAGAAAATTTGAAAAGAATTCAAATGAATAAAAAAAATTAATTCTTTTCTATTCTTTTAAATACGATTTCTTTATTTTTAAAAAGGAAAAGAAACGAATTAAAAATTGAATAATTCTATTCCTATTGCAAATTTTAGAATATAATTTTTAATATATTTTATTGATCAATAATTTATATGTCATGAAAATTTAACTATGACTTGATCAATATCATTTTATTACCGGTATTTGAAAAAATCAAATTAATCTTTTACTATTATGAGACGTTGTAGCCAAAAGAATTATTAGCTAAAAATTACATAAAAAATAGAGAGCAACATTATTTCTTTCGGTAGAAAAACAAAATATATTATTCAACATTACAAAATCAATCAACATTTACTGAATTTTAATTGCACTGAAAAAACTTGTATCATTTTTCAGGAGAAAACAACCTTTTATAGCACGTATTTTCACACCATCTAAATGATTTGTAATTTTTTTTCCTTCTTTCTTTCTATTACTGCCATGACCACTGACAGTACTGTTTGCTAATGTTTTCTCTGAAAAAACAGATATCGCCATCCCAGAAACAAATGATCCATAATTTTTGGCTTGACACTCAACAAGGGAATAAGTGTTTAGTGGTATCCACACATCCTGTCCTAAATGAATTTTATCCATACTCTGAAATATTTAAAAATATCAAAATAGAAATTGCTTATAAATAAAGATAGAAATTTTTTGTCAGTTAATAGAAATCTTATTCTAAAATTTTAGAAAAATTTCAAACTGATATTGTAATTAACATATAAACATTTTTATTATATATTTACCACATTCTCAGGGTGTCTGTCAATGTATCCCACGGGCTTTAGTATGATACCATTTTGCGATAATGGTTGATCTACAAAAAAAGAAATATAAATTGTCAAGAAATGTATGTTCGATACATTTATAAATAAATTCAATGACTTTATTTCATTATAAAACAAGTAGTAAATTAACTAACGAACAAAAATATAGTTTGAAGCTTTATTTATCTAAAAGTTTTTCTCATTTTTTCATTTTTTTAGTAAATATGGCTAGAGTAATTTTTATTGTTCAAAAATATCAAACAGTATTAAAAAAATCTATGAGAATTGATAAATTTTAAGAAATATTGTCCTAGATTGTCAAGTTTTACCAATCAAAATTTTTTATACATTTATATGAAGCATTTTTCAGTTAGCAAAATCATTTAAAGAATGACCTTAATTGAA
>JABFQD010004054.1:0-12287 GCA_022817045.1 Psix sp. ZL-2020 | reverse complement strand
TATTTACATCTGATGTAGTTACGATCAGTTAAATTATTTTGTATTTATATCATTCAATGCCAAATGAAGGTAGAGTCTCGCAAATAAATCTTTTTTCATCAAAACCATTACAGATTCAATATAACATCACAAAGTTATTTCTAAAACTTGTGTAAATATACCGTTGTTTCTTGTCAAAAAAGGTTCAAAAATATTAATATTTTCTTTTTCTGAAGACTGTATTATATTTATAAAACATATTCATATCCTAAGAACTATACAGCGAACATTTCGGAGTCATCGTAGAATTGTATTCTAACGTTCTACTTCTTCGCATTTATACATTAAAACTTAGAGAAACATATTTAACTTATTTTCTATCGTTAAAATGAAATTTATTGTTGCATATTATTATAAAGCGATTTAAGCCTAGTATGTTACAAGTTATACACGTACAATGTTTGTAAAAACTAAATATAAAAATTTGAAATGAATATTTATGATATAACTTATTGTTAATTTCAATTAGTAAAATACCGTAAAAAACTAGAGGAAATTGTACACTTTTACGTTAAAATGTGACTTATTCTGGAAATTTAAATCGTTTCCTATACTAGTACCGTCTTAATTCTATAAGAGAAATTTTTGGATATATTTTTAATAATAATAATTTATGTAATAAAAAAATAACTTATCTTTTTGTGTAAATGGTAAATCATTTTTAATTTATTTTCAATAAACTTAAAAACCATTATTTGATTTTAGTTTTAAGATGAATTGACTTGAATATACATCTTATTTTTAAAGATATGTATATAATAAGAGAATTGGATCATTAAATTATTATATAAATATATTGTAAGATTTAATAAATATATAAATACTATAAGATATAATAGAATAATATATTACATCTGTATATGTCAAAATAGCTATTTTACTAACCATAGATAACAAACTGTCAACTGTCAACGATAGATGATGGTTGTGTTTTCATTTTTTTATAGAGATAATACTCACAAAAACACCAAGATTAGAATAGTCAATTTGAGTATATAGTTGTTATATTAGAAGATCATTTTATAATCATCGTCGATGTAGATGTATATTTTTGCAGATAAATTTAGTTTTGATGAATCTCTTACAACATTATTTTCTAATAAAATTTCGTTTATCGAATCGTCAATTTTTATAATAATTTTCCAGCTTGCCTTAAATTTTTTTTTTTTTTTGATGAATGGATATGTTCACCTGATAACCACATTTTTTGTATTCAATAATGTGATTAATTTGTTGTAAAATGCTTGTAATAATATATTTTTTTATTCTATAATATTTTTTATATGTGCTTTTGATTTATCATCTCATATTATATCATATTTTTTAATTTTTCTTTTTGGTTTCTCTGAACTTTGCACAAATTATGAAATTTAGCTTTTCCATTGAAGAATGGTACCGATTATTTAATTATGATATAATGATAAATAAGACACTAAAAATCTTACGCCAAGTACAGAAAAAATGTAATATATTTTTTAGCGAGAGTTAAAATATTTGCGTGTAATACACTAGAAACAATTTTCCAGCAAAAAAGAAGAAAGTGCAACTAAAAACATAGAATTAAAATCTTTTCTGTAAATTTTCTAACAACTCGTATGAAATGTGACTTTATCTGCACATTATGAAAGCTTGTAATAGAAAGTTTTAATCACAAATTTAGTATTCTCTTATGGTGGTTTATTCAACCACAGTGTCAGCTACTTGACGCTCTGTCATCAAAAAAATGAGTATGTACAACTGATGAATTGATTTCTTTCGATTATTCCATATGATATGATCTCACAATTCGTAATCGAAGCAACTTTTATTGTTCGTTCCTTAAATACATTACATATTTCTATATTTCAAGGTTTTTCAAATTGAAGTTTTTACATTTTAGTAAAGTATATTACATTTTATATTTTTGGAAATAATGAATATCGTACATTAACAATTATTAACGCCTGCAGCTGACTTAATGTAATCTTTTAAAAACCATGTCGTGGAAAAGTTAAACAATTGAAGCAAAATTATTTATTGTTGCATTAATTTTTAATTACATCAAATCACTCATTTAACTTCCATTTTCCAATAAGAAACCAAAAAAATACGACTGTTCTTATTTTTTATTATAAAAACATTAGTTTTAATTAAATATGCGACTGCAACATCACCTGCAATTTGCATGAAATCCTTTATTTGTTCCATATATTCTAGCTAGTAGCCATTCAAATATGCCGGATCATATAAAGCATGTAGAAAATATTATTTTTATAGTCAATTATTATATAGTTTTTATAGTCAGTTATTTTATATATTCAAATGGCGATTGAAACGCCATTTGAAATTTTCATGAAATCTTCCTTTTCACTCACATGTTCTAAATAGAAACCATACAAATAGGATTGTTCACATCATGCATCCAAAAACATTATTCTAAAAACCTTTCGACCGCAACGTCACTTGCAATTTTCATAAAATGTCTTATTACTTCTATATTTCCTAATCAGAAACCACAGAAATATGACTATTTTTATTTGTTATCTCACTAACATGGCATTATACAAATATGCGACTGCAACGCCATCTGCGATTTGCATTAAATTTAGTATTTTACTCGCGTATTTTAACTAGATACCATACAAAAATGATTGTTCATATTAAGCATTAAAAACACATTATTTTGATAGAAATATCATACTTATATATTCTCTCATAAAAAACTATAAAACTACATCTGTTCTTATTTGGAAAATATCAAATATAATTTTTCAGAAATATGTGACTGCAGCACTGTCTGCAATTTTCATGACTTGTCTCATCACTTGCATATTTCCTAATAAAAAACCACATAAACATAATTGCTTTTATTTTGAAGTAACAAAATATAATTTTTACAGAAATATGGGACGGTAGCGCCATGTGCATTCTAGTTCATATCTAGGATTTCATTCATATATTTTGCCTAAAAACCATACAAATATAATTAATTATTTTTTGCATCTTAGGCTCGTATGAACTCACTCACGCTTCATGTCATACGAAGCGTAAGTTGTAAATTTTTAACGAACGCAGTAATAATTCGTAGCCAACTTCAGACCGGTGCCAATATAAAACAAACAACGGTTCTTATAACAAACGAGCGCGCATGGAAACTTAAAGTTACTTGCAACGTGTGCTGAAAACGTGATTTCAAACTGAGTGACTCCGATGTTGACGTTAATTCTTCTGACAAAGATTATTATCCGCAAAGTACAACTGAGCTAGTCGAGGCAGCAAAAGAGAACTTGCTGCCAGCAAAGTCAAGTGCGCAGTACGAAGACGTTTATAAAACGTTTACGTCGTGGTTAAAAGAAAACAATTTAAAAATCAATCCCAACACCGTTCTGGCTTATTTTTGAAAACTGTCTCAAAATTACAAACCAAATTCCTTGTGGACTTTATTTTCGACGCTGAGAAGCCAAATTGTACGCGCCCCTGATAACGTTTCTCAAGCGCAAATCTAACAGCTATGTGCCAATAAAATCAAAAACCTTCTCAGCTGAAGAAGTCAAACGATTTTTGAAAACTGCGCACGACGATACTTGGCTCGCTATCAAAGTAGTTATGATTTGATCTGTGTGTTTTCATTTTAACTATACTTATTTACAATTTATTAATTATTATTACTACAATGAAATTTGTTTATATACAATATTATTTATTTACAAGATAATTTATTTACAACTTTAATTATTTACAAGTTCATTCGTTTAAAATTTTATTTATCAAAAAATCAAATTTGTCAAGCTCTAGTTATACTAATTATCATTGAAAAAAGTCAATCATTGACTGAAAACACTGATTAAATTCACAGGTAATTTTACTTTTTGGTGTGTACGGCGCTCTTCGATTGGCTGAAATTACCAACATAAAGACATAATATTAAAGATCATAACGGTTTACTACTTGTAGAAATTCCTTATGTTTTCTTTCTCTTTTTTTGTGATTAAGTATGTAGAAGACGATGAAAAACTTATAGAATCGTTTTTAAAATTTTTTTCGAATGTTGGCCATAAAGCGAAAGAATTGTTTGAAATTGTCAAAGAATTTTTCGAAATAAAACATTTGCATGTCAAAAACTACCGTGACCAGTCATATGACAATACAAGCAACATGTCTGGACACAAACAGGCCTATCAAGGCCTTACACAGGCCTTCAAGTGCACATAATGAAACTGAAGAATCTCATCGAATAAGAAATGGAGGAAAATACTATATTAAAAAAAAGTTTACTCAAATAAAATTAAGGTACATATAATTTAAATTATAAGTTGCTTACAATTAAAATACAATCTAAATAAAAACAAAGTCTTTGAGTAACCAGACTTCGAAATGACCGTTATGATACCATTCAGAATCAATTTTCGTACTCTTTTATTCAAAAAGAAATAATGGTAACATAAATCATCGTGAAACCTCCATACTATAATAATAGAAAACATAAATTTATACTTTAAAATCCATAATTCAATAAATACACTTTATCCATAATCAAACGTAAAACATGAAAACATTGATAATAAAACATTGATGGAAGATCCAAATATTATCATCAAAACTTAGATAAACATTTAGAATTACGTTTTGCTTTTTCTTTGGACCTGTACTAATCTTGGATCAGCCACAGAAGAGATTCTATAGTGATATGTCACTGGATCAATTGTCGATTTGATTGGCATATGTAGATTTTGTGGACACGCAAGTGTACTTCCGATCGCTAACTAACTGAAAAATTTAAGAGTAACTTTAATATCGACGCGTACACTTTTTCGGACTAGAAAAAGGACGAAATGCTTCTAGTCCTAACCACAAAATGAAAAATTAATAATTATATTTAATATAATAATCAGGCTCTGAACTTCTTACATTTCAAGGTCCCTTATAATACAGATTCTATTAATCTAATTTTCTTTACATAACTGGTCCTCAATATTACAATTTTAGCTCATCTGTACTTAATTCTCGTAATAATATTACAATTTACGTATACATACAGAAAAACATACATCCTAAAAAATAATATTTCAAATAAAAAGTTATATTATCAAGGAGGTTATCCGGTAGAGTTAAAATTAACAACCTCCTCCACTTGAAAATGGGTGAGGCGGGGGCAACTTTGAAATTTCAAAAAGAAACCCCTGTTTCTTATTGCAGATTCAAATTCCTTGTATAAAAACGAGTAACTCTTCCTGAGAACATTTTTTCGAAATTGTGGAAGATGATATAATTCACCAATTTGTTTTCTTGAAAATTTGATTTAGTATATCAGAGAGGGTGCAGTATCTCATAAAAAAATTTGAATTTAGAAGAAAAAGACAAAATCAATATTTTTTAAAGAACTAATCATGCGAAGTTTTAACCCTACTTTTACTCCCATTCTTCCATTTTGTAAATGATGAAATGTTGTGGACCGTTTATTTATTGAAAAAAGTAACTACTTTTAGCGTTACCCAGGAATAATGACGTGAACGTAGTATCTTTCTGTTCCCATCGAAGTACTTGATTAAAGTGAGTCTCCTTGCCTCTCACCATTGGGGTGCTTGTTTTACGCGAGTCCCCTATTGAAATTCACAACAAATGCTTATAATATATACTCTCCACTTTGATGCATGTATCACTGCAAGTGTCAAATGCAACTACACAACTTGAAATCAGGTCTAGTGCAATTATGTTAACGTTTCTTCGGAGTGGATAAATAGTAGTCGTGTCTCTAGACTGTCGCTCACAACAACCATTTTAAAGCTCCCGCTAAAAAACCACACCGGCGCCACCCCGCCTCCCAGGTCAACCATGTGCATGCGTGACGCCATTACATCATTGTGTTTCTTGTTGCTGAATAACAACGTATTCGTAATTAAAATTTTTTGCTTAGTGGTTTTTTCATATAAGAATGAGTGTCATCCACATTCATCGCGTAGCAGTTATTCATTGCGGAATTCGCATTGACCACGATCACGGGCCCATTCTGATTCAGAAGGCTCTCAGAGCCGTTTAAGTGAAGCGAGGTTTCTTAATCTACAAAAGACAGTGAACCGTCTGTTCGACCTGTTAATTCATGATTCAGAGATTGCTGGAAGTGCAGCAGTAGCCGGTCATGCATATAGTAATTCGACTTCGCCAGTAAACATTACACCTTCGAGAATGCAACAAGTGACTGAGAATTGCTGTGTAACGGAGACGATAGATAATACAATCGATCCTAGATCACCTACGGCAGGTGAGAGCGATAAATATTGCACGTAGAACTTTCTCATGAAGATTAGCCTTTTATCAATAAATAGTAATGTTTATAAAAATACAAATTTTATGTATATACATACCTATATATATAAAATAAATAAATAAAAAAACCAAACAAATTAAAATTGTTACATTTTAGAGACAATCCATCGAGATTTGTCCAATTAGTACCACAGAAGTTTACTTCGAGTAATCACGGGTTTACTTTTGAAGAAATTTCGGATAACGGTCCTGAAGAAGCAGAGGTTACTGTTCCAGATTTTTAAAAGAATTTATTAGGAGAGGATCTTAAAGACAAGGCGATTGGTCCTGTAGTCCATGACCTGGTGGTTAACAAGTGGAGCGCAACATTTTCGGACGGCCTTCCTAAAAAGACCAAGGACATTCTACTGAAAAATACCCTATTTCGCAAAATCTGGAATTAGCTAGGGCTCCAGTACTAAATGCTGAGGTTCATCACGCTATACCACAGAAATCTGTGAAGCGTAACGAATACCAATATTACACACAGGATATTATTGGAGCAGCAATTTCTGCTCAGGCACAGCTCGTGTCGATGTTGTTGAAACCAGAGGATCACTGGGATACTAAAAAGATATTTCAATTAGCCAGTGACACGGGGCGAATCTTATCTCACATATAACATCATCTCTCTAAGGCGAGACGAGTTTTAATAACTCCTATGCTGACTCTATCTGCAAAGAATGCGCTAGACAGTTCACCAATCGACAAAACTCTGTAGCTGAACTTGTAGACGATCACTTTTTGTCGTCTTATTTTTTAATCGATAAGTCCGGGTGGAAAGCGATTTATACATAATTTAAAGTCTTTCAATAAGTACATCACTACCGTTCACTTTGAAATTGAAGATCTAAAGACTGCATCATATCTATTATTTCCTAGATGTTTTATGACATCAATTGATTTGGAGGATGCATACCTGCTCGTTCCCATTCATTAATCCTGCAGGAGATATCTAAGATTTCAATTTAATGATATTGTTTACGAGTTTCAAGTATTACTATTCGGCTTAGCCACGGCCCCTTTCATTGTTACCAAAATAATGAAACCTGTGATTTCTTATTTACGAGAGAGAAACTATTATTCTGTCATTTATCTAGATGAGTTTTTACTACTAGGTAGTTCTTTTTATGATTGTTTCGAAAATGTAAAGATAACATCTGCTCTTCTGGGAAGATTATGCTTCATTATAAGTTCAGAAAAATCAGTACTTCATCCATCTCAAGAGCTTCGATATTTAGGATTCATCTTGAGCTCTAAAGAAATGTCTATAATTTTACCAGATGATAATCTTCTATTTTTACTAGATAGAGTAACTCATTGTTCAAAATTGGACAAGTGCAAGATCCGAGATTTTGCAAGCTTGATAGAATCGTTGATTTCTGCTTGTAAATCTATACCTTATGGTTTTTCATATACACTTTCTTTTGAGAGACAAAAATATTTAGCTTGCCTTGCTTCTAATAACAACTATAACGCAAATATGCTTCTTCCGAAATCATTGAAAGACGATTTTTTCTGGTGGATTACTAATTTATCTAGAACGAAGATTTTTAAATCTATATCGCAATTTACACCATCGCACGAGATTTTCTCTGATGTATCACTCTCTGGTTGGGGCGCAACTATGAATGGTCAAAAGACGCATGGTTGGTGGTCGGAAACTGAAAAAAGAAAACATTAATTTTTTACAATTAAAAGTGGTCTAATATGCTTTAAATTGTTTTGAAAAAAAGGTACGTTCAAAGGATATTCTTTTAGACAAAACTACAGTAATTGCCTAAATTAATAAAATGGGCTGTATTCAAGTGATAAAATTAGCAAACCTAGCTAAACAAATTTGGCAGTGGGCAGAAGAAAAGAATATTTATTTATTTGCCTCGTACATTTCTTCGGTGGAGAATACTATCGCTGATTCAGAATCAAGGGTTATTTCATCAGAAACTGAATGGGAATTTCAGAGGAAGCTTTTCAACAAATTGTAGATCATTTCTTTTTTCCGGAAATTGATCTCTTCGCTACTTATGTGAATACTAAGTGTTCAAAATTCATATCCTGGCTAGCTGGACCGTTCGCTTTTGAGGTCGATGCCTTGACAGTTTGCTGGAATTCGTTTAAATTTTATGCCTTTCTACCTTTCGCAATAATAACTAAGACCTCAAAGAAGATCGTAACACATAGAGTACAGAGAATTGTAATTGCGCCCTGGTGGCCCACTCAACCTTGGTTCCCATTATTTAAGGAATTTTGTATTTCTGAAATATTATATTTCGAACCGCTACCTAATTTATTAACTTATCCTTTTAGAGCAGAGCATCCTTGTTGGAACAACGTTCCTCTAGCTGTAGGGATGTTATCCAGAGAGCTATTGAACGCAAGAGAACCATTTCCATAGCTGTAGATGTTTCATTGGCCTCGATTTCAGATTCCACTATAGCGCAGTATTCTAAACCAATTCGGTTGTGGTGCAAATTTTGTAAAATAGAAGCATTAGATTGGTTTGAACCACCAATATCAAGCGTTTTGCAGTTTTTAACAATTAATTATAATTCAATGTCATCTTACGGAACGCTGAATTCTTACAGATCTGCATTATCATTAATTACGAACATAGATCATGGGAATGATGATAGAATAAAAAAAATTTTGCAGGGGAGCATCAAAATTAAGGCCAATTAGACCTAAAAATAATTTTACCTGGGACCCAGAGCCAGTGATGTCCTATTTAGATTCACTTCATCCTCACGATACCCTTAATTTAGAAATGGTTACTAGAAAGTTAGTTATTTTGCTGGCTTTAGGAACTGAGCAGAGAATACAAACGTTATCTCTGATTAAAAGATCAAACATATCGTTAGGAGATCCCACTATTATAAAGGTTCCGGACCGAATTAAAACAACCGGATTAAGTGAAAATCAACCGCTACTTGTTCTCGATAGATTTTCCAACCGTCCTTTAGTTAGCGTTGTTAATATTATGAAGTTTTATTTAAAGTTAACAGAAAATTTAATTAGAGTAGGTGAAGATGCACTTTTCGTTAATTTTAAAGAACCTCATTTAACGGGTTCTTCACAAACTTTAAGCAGATGGCAGAAAAAGACTCTACTGGAAAATGACATAGATACGTCTATTTTTTCACCACACTCCACTAGACATGCAGCGACATCTTCTGCTCACTCTCTTGGCATATCTACAGATATGATCTTTAAATCTACAAGATGGTCCAAAACATCTTCAGTTTTTGCGAAATTCTATAATATGCCGATATTAAATACTAGAAATGTAGCTAAAGCTGTTATTTTGAAAGAATAGGTTGAAACTTGATCGGATTTTAATATATGTTCCTAATTGTTCCTTATATTTATAATTAATATGTGATATTTAAGTTGTACTGTGATTGAGAAGAACAATTTGATCTTATAGTTTAAAGATGAATCGATTATAGCGTTTTGTAAACTTTTGTTTTCTTGAATAAAAATTCTTATTTTCGTCACAATCAGGCTTTGAATAGCTACTATTTATCCACTCGGACGGACGGACTTCACTGGATTTTTATCTGTAAAATTCTCTTAAAGACAAGGTATTAGAAATGCTTATTTAAAAATTGAATAATTAAACGAACTTACAAGTGAAGTTCAATCAAAATTATGTGGACATTTCGTCCGAGTAGATCTTTCCCTCCCAATCCCATAGGTAGAAACCTGTAGACCCGTTCAGATTGTGACGAGCTGTAAACTATGATGTAATGGCGTCAAGCGTGCACATGGTTGACCTGGGAGGCGGGTGGCGCCAGTGTGGTTTTGGTTTTTAGCGGGAGCTTTAAAATGCTTGTTGTGATCGACAGTCTAGAGACACGACTACATTTATCTGCTTGGACGAAACGTTCACATAATTGTGATTGAACTTCACTTGTAAGTTCGTTTAATCATTCAATTTTTATGCAAGCATTAATAATACCTTGTCTTTAAAAGAATTTTACAGATAAAAATTCACTGGCGTAAGATCTAGTGATCTAGGAAACTAAATTACGGGGCTACCTTTACCAATCTACCGACCATTGAAACGACGATTTAATGCTTCGAGTCTATGGCGGCGAAATATGCCAAACAATCATCATGTTGAAACCACTTTTTCAATCATGAAGGTAAGTTTTTTAACAAATTTGGTAGCTCATAATGCATTAAGTGACTATATTTTTATCCGTTCAATGTGCCTTTTAAAAATAATAGGCTGATTACTTTTTCGGTTACGATACGACACTAAACGTTAATAGACTATGGATTCTGATGCTCAACTTTACGTATCCAAACTCTAATTATAAATCGTCATGTTGTGACTGTTGTGATTAACTTTGTCATGATTAGTAAAAATTGAGTTGATGAAAGAATTGCAAGAATCGTCCACTAATTGCAATTGCAAAAGGCCATTCGATTCTGCAAATCACCCCTATGAAGTTCCTGGTGCATGGAAATATATTAGAGATGGTATTTATGACAATGTAGTCTTACTACAATCCTTGTCGCTTTAACCATAAAACAAGAAAACCATTCTCGCCGCCTTAGTCACCGTATCCTTTACCCTATTAGTGATTCGGTTCATTTCAGTTTGTTGTCTATACTTGTTGCGATTTTCCTGTTGCAAGTACTATCGATTTACAATACATATCGAAAAAATACGTGCGAGTTTTGTTATCACCGGACGTTGTTGATTGTCGTCTTTGCTGTCAATGTTAGAACATCCAGGTGATAAAGAACCAATCTCTCCATCCAAGTCTATTAATTATCAAATAAATAATCAGACTCTCTCGGCAAATATATACACTGATTCAGATTACAACTCATCATGTGATACTGTAATTTTGAATATTAGATCTAATAAAATATTAATTACTTAAACATTTTTAAAAAGTTCAATGAAAAATATTATCTGTAATTCATAACAAAAAAACTTACTTAATTTTACACGAAATTCTCTGAATGTAATGTGGAAAAATTTCTTTGCCAATAATAATACTTTTCATAAGTCACCAACAATTGGAAAATATTCTTTTTAAAAGAATTCAATTCATATATTTTGAGTACAATGTTGATGACCATCATCAAAACGCACTGTAACAACGTCAGTAATGAATACGTTCTAATTTTCTGCATAGTTTTACTTGGCATGATTAGATACACACTAATAATTACATACATTCTTTGAATATCAGTGTAAATTTTGTATTAAAATTATGGCAAGCTTGAGCTTTTCAAGCGAATAACATTCGTATGTAATCATTTTTCAGATTTATCATGTAAACAAATCTTCTGACAAATTCAACATTAGTGATAGATAGTTATAAATTACTAATAAACAACGTAAATATTATTTTTTTAAATCTAATAAGGAATGATCGAATCTTTGATACTGTTTTATATTTTATTGGCCATAATTTTGTTGATTATAACATTATTAATCCTTTTTTAATTAACAAAGTACTTGATATGAAATATGTCTATTCTTAATATTTATCTATCCTTTTTGATGCATTAAAAAACGTATATAAAATATTTTAATTCCTCATAAAACGGTCTTAAATTAAATTATCAATTTTAACTCATTTTCTCAATATATAGAATATATAACAATTTTGATTTATGATGCGTATATTATTTTGAAAATATTAGCATAAAATAAATGTGATTCATAACACATTTAAAACATTCAATGTAACATGTTTTTGGTCATATTTGTGTTTCACAACTTATAACGGAATGTATGGAGAACTCATGATTTTATCGATTCCAATAGAATTTCATGCTTTATATATTTTTCTATTATATTTTAACAAATAGAAAACAAATTTAAGTACTCTAATACCGAAAATCGAAAATTTCTAACGTTCAAAACGTATTTCATTAAATAAGTATTCAAAATATAGTGATAGAATCAGTTAGTTTCCAATTTTTGACATTTATTCTGATAA